>JANPWX010000317.1:1730616-1743726 GCA_024734555.1 Trochalopteron elliotii
AGGGAAGGGAAGGGAAGGGAAGGGAAGGGAAGGGAAGGGGAAAACTGGTTTCCATTGGAATGGAAGATTGGTGAGGCAGATTATTCCCCACATTCTCATTAAAATGCTCCTGTACATTGATGCTTACGATTTGTCACTGTCAAAATAGTGGATTCATATTTTACAATACAGAAAAAGAAGCCTCTTTCAGTGCTGTTGTGTTGATATTATGAGCTGTTTGCAGGATGGGGGAGAAATTGACTGGGGATGAATTTGCCTATGTATATGCATGTGTATATAAGAGAGAGATGGGTAAATAAGGAGATTAGCACAGGAAGTAAGCAAAAAATGGGAACAGTAGGTAATTTGGAGCAAACATTAAAAAGTAATAACATTTACTGCATGAATTGGGTTTTCTCCTGCTGTAAAATCAACATCATGAGACAACTTGGGGGTGTGACACTCAGAAATATTTTGTCCCTTTTTCTTCTCTGCGTCTGGTTGTGACCCAGGAGATGGAGTACTTCCCCATTCTGCTTTTCAACCATAGGTAAAATCACTTCACTCATGTCAAGATTTTCTTTTCTGAGTATGGCAAGGATGATGCTATCTGCCTTTGTCTGGAAGAATTTGGCAGCTGGGCATAAGAAACACATGTAAGAGCAATTTATTTTTCTCATTACCTACTGTGCAGATGTTCTCCAGAAATTAGCACAGCCAGTTCCTCTCTCACCCCAGCCTTGATGATTCTGAGTGTCACCACTCCACTCTTCCCTGCTGGCCAATTGTGTGCAGGGATTTTCCTTAGTATGGACTCTTTCCCAGTATGTCCCTTTAGCAGGCAGAACAGGAAACCACTGACATAATCTACACAGTTGTCAATCAGCTGGTGATTCCATCCTCTCATTCAATCATCTGGGCTACATTTGATAATGACTGGCAGATGACAGTTTTTGTAGCTTTGTCCCCAGATCTTGTAATTCTTTGTGCTGAGAGATTTCAAACAGAATAAAATACTGTTCCAGTTGATGCTATGCTCTGGTACAGCCTGCCCAACATCTCTGAAAGTTTCACTTTAAATTGCATCCCAAAGTATGTATAATTTCTTCCATGTGCATTGTGTTAGCCCACACCATTAGTTTATTGTTCAAGACACAGTCTGACAGTGATTTTTCTCTGGAATGAGTAATTTAACTTCTGCTATTTGCTGTGACATTTTTAAAGAAGTGAATGCTCTCTGTGGTAAACCAGTTGCTGCTTGATTTAAATTATCATTTAACTATAACTTTCTGGTTTGGTTTGGTTTGGTTTGGTTTGGTTTGGTTTGGTTTGGTTTGGTTTGGTTTGGTTTGGTTTGGTTTGGTTTGATTTTTTTTTCTGGGTAGTTAGCCTTCAAAACTTGAACATCCACAATGTTTGGAGAGGTTTCCTGTTTGATTAGGTAAAGCTGAATGGCCAAGAAAAGTAACAGGGGCAGCCTAATGTCTTCAGTTTAGCAACAAAATAAATATAGCATGGCTGAGCTGCATGCCTTTATGCTGACCAAGTTCAAATCTGCCTAGGTGGAGCCATGAATACTGAGAGCAAAAGAGTGCTCAGCCCTTTCCTCATTCAGTCCAGGGTTATACTACATAGGCTGTCAGGGCCTGATCTTCTGTAAACACATATATAATGCTAAGCTTCTACTCAAAGTGAGAAATGGCCTTCAGAGGCCAACTCAACCATCTTTCCCAATTTTCCATACCCTTGCTCCAAGTTTACCTGTCTTTTGCAGACAAAAGTCTGATAAAGTCCTGAAGATCTCAGGTGATGGAGATTCTCCACCACCTCCAGGCAATCCATTCAGCTATTTGTTATACATTCAGAATATTTCATGCATAATGTGGCACTCCCTTGGAGCAGTCTCAGGTCTTCGTCCTTATTCCAGTGGATTCAGAGAAAGATAAATCCTTTTCTCACTGCAGTCTTTTACATACTTGAAAGTGGCTACCACGTCTTCCCTAGATAAAGCCATCCAAGCCCTTTAATCCTACCTCTTGGACTGTGTTCAAAAACTTGAGAGAAAGAGCAAGGGTCCTGGGGTTCCTGTTGTACAAGCACCTGAGAGGGGCATCCAGCACTGAGGTCAGGCAGACTGACAGTATGGTTTTAGGCAGCTGAGTTTTAAATTATGTACATTGCCCATTGTGCTGCTTCAGTTGTGCTGAGGGGATTGATGAGGATGATGTTTATTAACAAAGGAAGAGATGGTAACACGTTCCCAAGGAGTTGGGATATCACATTGTTCATGATGCTCTGGTCCATCCTAGCCAGCCCATGCAATGGAGCAACAGACCTGTGTGAAAAAAGGGCTCTAAGTCACAATTTATGACGTGCCCTGCTGTGTCAGGAAAGCTGTTGCAAAAATCAACTTTTCGCTAATTTGCTGCTTGTTGGTGGTGTCGGGAAACAAACTTTTGCAGTCAAGTAAATTTCAGTGTGTCAGAGCATAAAAGCAGGAAGAGAAAATGTTGATGATCGGTTGGAAAGGGAGTGTTGTGGGAAGGAAGACACTCTTGGGCCCAAGCTCAGACCAGGGTTGCTGTCTCTGGCTGTGGTCCACTCTCTCCTCCATGCCCCTGGCCCTGCAAAATACCCCTGAGCTCTGTCCTCATAATGGTGTGGGAATTCTTCCCCTAAGAGATTCAAGATTCTTCCCTTGCACTGCCTACAGCTGCTCCCCTCATCAAACCCTGCCCATAATACTGTTTCAGCACCAGAGGAATGGCTGAATGCTGCGGCAAAACCCCCGATGGAAAAGCTCCAGTAGTGAAAAGAAAAAGAAGGACAAGAGAGGGGGAAGTACTACAGGCATTTTGTTCCTGCAAAGCTCTGAGCATCCTCTGCAGGCGTCTGGGTGCTTTCAAATTCCCGTCATCCCCAGCAGGCCTCAGTACCACACGTTATATCCTCACAACAAGGTGTCATGCTGCCACTTGATGGGACTCTTCTCCTTGCTTTCAACATACTTCGACTATCAGGTAAAGTACACAATAAAACATCTCTAAATCATTTGTCTCAGCTGACTGATTTGGAGCTTCTGAGCCATAAACTCAAGGCAACTGAGCAGACCCATCACTCCCAGGTGACTATCATGGAAAGTTATTGGAGCAAGGTTCCTGACATTCTGCATCATTTCCAGGCAGGATATTGCAGGAACAGAGCTCTTAAGGAATAGAAAATTAAACTAATAAACATAAATGGTGTTTATTGCAAGAGAGGATTAAACCCCAAACTAACAGGCATGAATATGTGAGGATGGTCACCTGAAGCAATCTTCCATCAGTAGAAGCAGCTACTGCTGCAGGCATTGTGCACTGCCCTTTTTCACAGGTCTGGCATCTTCCTTCTCCCCCCCAGCTGCCTGCTCAACCCTTGTCTGCCATCATTGGATGCTTTCAACATTGTGTCAAATTTATACTGGGCACATCAAGATGCAGGAGCCCTGGTCCTCCATTCTGCTGGTGAAGTGTCAAGCTCACCTAGGGAATCCTATAAATAATAAATAACAATAACACATGCATATATTCATAACCAAGTAATTGTTTTTGTAGTGAATATTCAGCACACACCAGATGGTTCTTCTTTCACTGCCTCCAAAATGGAAATGACCAGTTACTAAAGATAAAATATTCCTTCCCTCTCCTGCTTCCCTAGGGCTCCTACTTGTTGTTCTCTTGTAGAACTGCTACTCCCTAGAGAAGAAAGACTTTCAGCCTTGGAAACATTCAGATCTGATATATGAAATCTTTCAGCAGAAGCTGCAGATAAACGAACACAGTGCTAAATCAATTCCAGAAAATAGATTTGGATTAATCCTCCTGCATGCTGCAGCAGTGCTCTGGGAGAAGCAATCTCTCTCCCCACTGTCACATGGCTGCTGCCTCTGCTATCAAGATGTCCCTCATTGGGTCTGTAAGAGCAGTTCCTAAATTGGTTTTGCTCATCAAAAATGCTAGCTAGCAGCTAGTGCACTACATGTACTGCACATGACCACCACCCAGCCACACTGCAGGTGGAAATGATTTTAACTGGCTGATTTTAACTGTTGCTACATGGAGGGTCAGACTCTGCCTGCTTCATTTCCATCCATCCCAGTGGCTGCAGTTTTTATTATGATCTCTTACATAAGATGCACTAACAGCACTGGGAGCAGAAACCAGGCCCTCAGTCACCCAATGCCAAGTCAAAGCATCTTGCTTCTTGCATTTCTTTGTCCCCATGTGCAACACACAAGCTTGCCCAGCGCCATTGAAGGAGCCCATCCCATCCTATCCCATCCCATCCTTTGGTATGAAAGAGACTGGGCTCAAACCATGGCAGATTTAGGAGGGCTTTGAGTCCAGGCACCTCACTTTCCAAGCACATATTTAAGCCCCAGATTGGTGCAGAAGAAGGGCCATTATCTCTGCCACTAAGGTGCCCATATGGAGGGAATTCCTACACTGATCCGTCATTCCAGATGCATTCTGTGCAGCTCTGAGC
The DNA here is from genome assembly GCA_024734555.1 of Trochalopteron elliotii. Lineage (NCBI taxonomy): Eukaryota > Metazoa > Chordata > Aves > Passeriformes > Leiothrichidae > Trochalopteron > Trochalopteron elliotii. The sequence continues at coordinate 1,735,120 of JANPWX010000317.1, forward strand.
TAGACACCTGTTCAGTGCCATCACCAGCCAGGGCATCCTCTGGGCAGCTCTCTGTCCCTACTGGTGAGGAACAGCATCTTTTCCTGGAGCCAATCTGCCTTGCTTTAACGGAAGAAATTCAAAGTGCTGTAAGAAGAAGAGGCAGAACTATGTCCTCTTCTCAGAAGCCTGGAGGCAGCCCCACACTCACCTTTTCCCAGCCCTCATATGACCTGGACTTTGAGAGGAGGCAATTCTTTCTCTGTGCCAGATGGATGGGGGTAGGGGTGGGGCTGGGCAAGCTATCCCTATAAATGTTGGGAGCAAACCCCAGCTTCCTGAGGACAATACCACGTCTGGGCTAGGCAGGGACAAAGGGTAAACCTTGGTCTAGGAATATCAACTCCCTAGATGAGCCAAGGAAAAATAATTCAGATGCTGCTTTCTTTTCTCAGCTGTAGGAAAAGAAAGCCATTATTTGATTATGGGTAGCTGTTTGCCAGTTTCCAGGAATCACCTGATGTATTCAGTATCAAACAAATGAAGACCTTAGCACTGCTTTGAGTAAGACTAAGGTTAAGCTGATGGCACTGCATCAAGGTTAACTACACATAAGTCTGCTAGAAGAAAGAGCATGTGTGTGTCAGATGGTAATTTCCCTTATCCCCAGGCTTCTGGGCACCTCCAAAGGCCAATAGTAGTCCAGGGACTACAGAGCCACTGTGGTGCCTCCTGTGGGACAACACCTTCAGCCATATTCTCCCTCCTTGCAGGGATAGTGGCTGAGTGAGGAAAACCAGAGGACTGCACTGGAGAAGCAGTTGTTCTTCCCTCAGGGGAAGACTGTAGGGGATAATTATTTACACTGCTATTTACACTGAGGACCACAGTGTAAATAGCAAGAAAAAGGATGAATTATACCCATCTGAAGACCCACTGAGGAGCTAAGGGAGGAAACAGAAAAATGAGGATAAATATAAGGGAGAAGCTCCATAGAAGTGAGACTTGGACTTTCTCCAGACTTGTCTTCACTTGCTTCTCTCAGATTCCTGTCTGGTGGATTTGGGGTAAGCACAGCCAGCAGCTAGGTTTCCAAAATGCCTGCCAGAAGCAGGAGCCAGAATCTGCTTCACTCACAGCTTGGGAAAGGGAGCTATCCCATAGAATTGGGAGGGGGTAGCAGGCACCTTCTGCTCTGGGAGCAGAGGGAGCAGTGGCTGTATAGTGGACAGCAAGGACAAGGTCACTTTCAGGGGTTCAAGGGGAGCAGGGCCAAGAAGAACCCTGTGGAGAACTCAGACAGAGGGAATCCTGGCATGATGTGGAGGACAGGATGCAAAGGAGCTGGGAAACAAGAATGGAAGAAATGAAGATGAGGGGATAGAGGGGATTTTGGTGTGATGTGAAAGCTGAAAAGAACAAGGGTGGCCGGGGTCAGAAAGATCCAGCAAAGAGGCTGGCGTGATCGCCGGGATGAGAGGGTCAGGGGACACTGGCTTCCCAGGCACCCCTCCGGCGCCGACCCTCCTCGTCAAACCTCCTCGGGCACCCGCCCCCTGCCCGGTTTTCCAGCTGCTGCTGACCCCTCTCCGACCAAGCCAAGGAAGAGCCGCAGGTCCACGCGTGACAGGTGGGTCTGTCACATCCTGAGGAACGACCGGCGGGGTGCTGGGGCACGGCACGGCCCTGGGCGTGGCAGGGATGCCGGGCCGGGCCGGCAGATGGCGCCGGGAACCTGCCGGGAGCTGCGGGAGGAGGGAGAGGAGGAGAGGGAAGGAGTGCGCGACCTGCCCGCCGTTTTACAGGGCGAGGATGTTTGTGGATGTGGGGTGGGAGCCAACCATCACTACCCAAGAGGGATCTCTGCCCTGCTTCCTTCTCTAGCTCCGCCGTGGAGCCCCCAGCCCTGGAGCTGTGATCAACCTTGGGAAGGCAGCGCTTTCTTCCCGAGCAGAAGGACCCACATGCAGAGCAGCATCCCCCAGCCACAGCTCCCTAAATTGCCACTGGTAAGGACTGCAGTCCTGAGTACAGGAAGATAAAAGATACATCAGATATGAATCCTACCCGCTGCAGTGGGATGCTCTTTTGCAACGTGGCTAAATATACTCCCGGAGTCCTCCAAGCTTTGCTTGGGAGGTGCAGTGCTTTCTCCTTGTTTGTTATGACACATATTACATCGGTCACCAACAGGGAGCAAAAGAGCTGCTCCATCTGCCTTGTCTCAGTACGGTGGAGCTCTCCCTGCAGCACTGGGAGGTCTGTTGAAGCAGTTGCTGAGCTATCTGGAAAGATGAATGAGCGACCATATAGATTAAGGGCAATGATCAGCAGTGACCACCAGTGTTTTAGGACTCTGCTTGTCGTGTGTTGGCATTATTAACCGTAATTTTTTTGTCATTCATTCACATTTCCCTTCTGGTTTCAGTTCAGTTGAGCATTCCCAGCTTCTCCCAGGTGTAACTCCAGCCTGATAAACTCCATATTATCTCCACCTGAGTGGTGCCTTTATTTCAGTGCATGCGGAAAGGAAGGGAGAGATAAAAGAGGTGCAAAGAATAGAACCATAGAATCAGAGTGGTTTGGGTTGTAAAGAACTTTCTAGATCACCTAGTTCCAATGTCCTGCCATTAGCAGGGACATCTTCCACTGGAACAGGTTGGTCAAAGCCTCACCCAGCCCTGGTCTTGGGCATTTTCAGAGATGGGGACACCACAATTTCTCTGATCAACTTGGTCCAGTGCCTCATTATTCTCATAGTAAAGAATTTCTCCCTAATATTTAATCTAAACCTAGTTTCTTTCAGTTTGAAGCCACAGCCCCTTGTCCTATCACTACATGCCCCTGTAAGAGTCCCTTTCCAGCTCTCTTGTACGCTGCCTTTAGGTGCTGGAAGGCTGCTATAAGCTGGAGGCTTCTCTTCACCAGTCTGAACAACCCCAATTCTCTCAGCCCATCTTCATAGAACATAAATGAAGTTGAATGTGATAATTATACACACAGAAAGAACATAGGTAAAGCCAGCAGCCCGAGCAGGGAAATTAATAAATAAATCTTTGTTGTTGACTAGGCTCAAATGTTGACCACATGTTTCCAGGCAGAGAAATAGGTGAAAGTAGCTTGTCAGTGGGTCAGAAGAGACACAAGGAGACATTGTGTCCTTCATACAATGTGTGGCTTCGCCAGGGAACATCTTGCTGCAAAGTGCTGTGGATGTCCACATTTTACATGCTTCTGAATCTCTTTCAAGAGCAATGTGTTTGCTGGTGAATGAGAGAGGACACTAAAGGAGCATCATCCACCTGCTCTGTTCTTACGTTCTTCTCAAGGTGTCTGCTGCCAGCCCTTCCAGAAACAGAATGATAGCCTACACAAAACTGTTTTCTGACCTAAAACAGCCCTTCCTTTTTGTTTTTGTTTTTATTTTTTATTTTGTTTATGACACATCCTATTTAGAGTTAATGACTTTCACAAAGGACTGTGCCACTGTGCATTAGCTCACTGCACTGCTGGCAACTGTTTTAGCCAGGGAGAACATCAGTGCATTGAGTGTTTCCTCCCAGGAAGGCTGGCTTGTGGGCAGAGACACAGTCTGAATGTAGAGCCCCGCATTTGGCCAGAACAGTATGGTTCATTACATGATGTGCATCTTCCTCACTGCCTCTCCCAGCTCAGCCTGTTAGCTTACATCTTTCCCCTATAATCCACTGTCATTCTCATTAAAACTACCATCACTTTTCCCTGGTCTATCTACAATCAGTCTTTCATTGCTCTAAACATCATAAAAAATGCCATTTACTGAATCAGAAGGTCAAGTGCTCAGCCTGTATCTTTTTCTCCTATGTCAGGAATTACCAGTTGCACCTCTTGAAAGCAGAGGGGTCATTTTCCTGAGATTTCCAGAAAACATTTCATTCTGATCCATGACCTCCATTTCAAGCTCCACATAAACATGTGTTTATTTTGTTTCTCTCTCATACACATTTGTCTAAGAGAGGGAGATGTATTTTACACAGAATAAATGAATCCATATTCCTTTCTGCATCCATCTCCACAAGGAAGGGACACAGCATGTCCTAGGCTTTGAGAGCAGATGCGAGGGGCCGCATCAGAATGTCTGGTATTGAGGGTAGGCGAGCAGTGGGCCTGACCTCTAAGTGCAGACTACCTATTTGCAGAATCATGGAAGGATCTTTGATGCACAAAATCTGGATTGGGGCTATCAAGTGCAAGCCTGAATGCCTATCTCTCCACTGGGTCCTTCTTCAAGGAGGTCAGTGAACTGTTCCATGGGTTTAGGCTGCACTGGGGACTTGGACAACTTGAGCTCCCTGTGCTGAGGGCCCAGCTATGGTGTCTTTTGGAGCAGGGCTGGTGGTGTCTGGGCAGCGCCGTGGGAATATCTTGCTTACCCAGGCCAGCCAAAGAACAGATACAGAGTCACAGAAAAATCCTGTGCTGGCAAGTACTGAACCATACTGTCCCACCTGACTAGCAATTGGGAAGAGCCAATTAGCATATTCTAATGAAGCTGATTAGAGCGTGGTCACACAACCTGGGTAGTGGATGATTTTTGAAGCAGATTTGAAAGTATAAGCATGCAGACACCAAACCACGAGGGAGCTGGCATGGGGGAGAGATGATTTCCCAGCGTAGTAGTTGTGGCCCCAGTTTCTCAGCTATTCCCAATGGCAAGCTGCCTTCAAAGAGCCCTGAGAAGGTCCGGGGTGAGCACTTGAAAACTAAGACATTAACTTTTTTAATTGACGGAACTGAGGTGGCTGGTGTGGTGGTGGCTCAGCTCCTGCTGCAGCTCTTCTAGCTTCTCCTTTTGCACAGCTTAAGTCCCATGGTCTCCTGTGGGAAGGGAGAAGCACCTTGCTTGGGGCCGCGGGTCCCCGCCAGGCAGCCCCAGCGGAGGGCACAGAGCCGTCCCCGGCGCAGGGGCCTGCGGTTGTGCCGGACGGCAGCGGCTGTGTGCGGGAGGTGCCGCCCCCCATTCGGGCTCTGGGAGCGGGCTGAGGGCCAGCCCAGCGTTCCCTGGCCGGGCTGGGGCTGCAGCTGGTCTGCCCCATCTCGGAGTGGTACCCGCAGCCCCCCGCCCTCCGATGTGCGCACTGCAAGGAGCTGCTGCCGAAGGGAGCTCCGTTTCCTTAGTTACGGCAGGCAGGAGATATTCCGGGAAGGAGGCGGGCAGCGCTAGGAAAGGCCGGCAGCTCTCGGGAGAGACAGCTCTGCGCGGGCCTCGGGCTTCACCGACCCCTTACACCGTGTCTGAACTGCCTGGGCTCCTTTCCCGGGTGTCCGCCCGGTGCCCCGGAGTCCAGATCGAAGGAATGCCGGGCGCCCACGGCCAGGACTGGAATCGGCACAGAAGAGCTGCAGTGCCGTGCCAGGAGATATCCAACCAGCACCGCGGGGTGAGCACAGCCTCGACCTCCGCAGGTGTGAGCTTCCATCTCCTCCCAGGGAGTAATCCCCCACTTGTCCAGAGATGAGAAGAAATTCATTCTTGCTTTTGCAGCATGAAAATAATGTAATGATTCTATCAGCCCTCCAAGGAAATAAGTAATTCTGTCCTAGAATTACTTATTGCAGATAAGAAAGTCTGGGGCCACATGCAGGACTGTGCTATGCCATTTTGTGCTTTTGCCCATTTCAAGCCTCACCTCCTAGGTTCTGTATCCAGGCCTGCCCACACTGCAGAGCCCCATGGAGCCCTGCACTGGCTCCCACCCCTGCACCAGGGAGGTCATGTTTGCCCTCAGGCAACCATTTGCCATAGGCTCGTATGCTGTGCTCACCACACTCCAGCCGGCGGCCCACTCATCCTGGTGGGGAGCAGCCGGCATGGGAATGGGATATCCTGGCAGTGCCCTGTGCCATGCCAAGCTGGGCTGTCAGCCAGGGACACACAGTCTAGCTGGCTCCAGGTGCAGAGATCAAGGACTAAAGAGTGTTTTCATTACCTGACCCTTTAAGTTTGCCGTTGGTCTGGGCAAATTGCAGTTTTCCAGTTTCACAAGCATCAGCTCCATAGGAGTATTCAAAGGCACATCTCCAGCTAAAGGCCACACCTTTGCCAGTATTTGGCTCTGAAGCTCAGAGACACTGGTGCTTCCCAAGAGTAAGCCAACAGCCTTTTTAAAAAACATAGACATAATAACCTTTTTCTACAGATGTCATTCTCAGGAACAGCTGCACCATCTTGCTCAAATGCGTCTAGACAAATTCAGCCTGAGTCCCCCAGTCTGCCTGGAGAAATTCAGGCAGGTAAATATTAAAGCCATAAATGATGGAAAAGAGGAATTACAATTGGGAGATTCACACAGATGCAGTGCTACAGCCCCAGCTGCCAAGCAGCTCCCTGTGCCTCATCTTCCTGCTGTCTCTGGCTGCAGCTCCACATCTCTCCAGCACTGCTGCAGGGTTATAAGTGATGCAGGAAGGAGGTATTGTGCTCCTTCACACACAGAGCTGCAGCTGAGCCACACACCCCTCACGCTTCTCAGGCATGTGGAGGACTTAAAAACCATGGGATGCCTGAGCCCTTGTGAAACCACACCAGTAAGGCTCTTTTTGGGCCAAAATCATGGCCACTAAGACCCAGTACAAAACAGAAGATGAAGGAGTTTTTCTCCCTTTGGGGGCTGCTCTGTATTTCCATTTTTGTTCATTATTCTATTCTATTCTATTCTATTCTATTCTATTCTATTCTATTCTATTCTATTCTATTCTATTCTATTCTATTCTATTCTATTCTATTCAACTAGGCACAGTCTGGGCCAGAGGCAGGAAGAAACAAGTATCTCCAGGGAATGACTTACATACAGGCTAGGTTTGTCCAGCTTTGTGTGATCCCTGATGTCTTGGCAGGCCAAAGGAAGGGGAGAGGGTGTTCCTTTGGGACTGGGGCAGCTCACCAGCAGCAAGGTTGCCAGATCTGCTCAGAAGCCAACATTTCCCAGCAGTGTTTGTCAATTTAAGTGATCAAACACGTTGGCTTCCAGTTCAGTAAGTCAGAGAATCCACGGCTTATGAAAAGTAGTCTTTACTTGCTCAGAAGTAGGGGATCAAATATTGGAGACCCCGGGGCAGATCACAGTCATGAGGAAACTTAGAAAATCCCCATGGATTTGTTTCTCCCACAACCTCTCATTACTAAGCTGGCATGGTCATCTCTGCTCTCTCCTGAGGTACACTGTGTCCCCTGATGCACAGCAGCAGTCAAGGCCCCCAAGCCTCAGTGATGCTTGGGACTGGCACTGGCTTGTCTGGAGTGAGAGGGCAAGCTGTGTGGCTTCTGCTCATCATACATATGGCTAAAGAAGATAGCAGTGAAAGAGATTTGGAAATATTTTTTAAAATCAGCTGTTCCCTGAAGTTTTAGGCATGTGTTGTTTGGGCTATGGTAGCTCCTGGTTGGAGATAAAGGTCTCATTTATGTGAGACTCATTTACATGAAACTGAAGTTTTATCAAAAGGCATCATGTTGTGGCCAACCTGTTCCCTGCACCATGCTCCATCAGACCAGAAGTCAGCTGAGTGTCACCTCAGCTTTGGGGAGCCTAAAAAAAGAAAGACACTATAGGGGACACCAGGCTTTCACCCCTTGATTCCTCATGGTCTGTGAGCTATGCCAGTCATCTGCACTAGCAGTATGAATGAAGATTCTTTGCTGGCAGCTGTTATATTATGTTCATTCCCTGATACTTCTCCTGTATCTGTATCACTATCCCTGATACTATGTCCTTCTCATAGCTGTGCTTGCAAGACTGGAAGGTTCTTTATTTAAATGGCTAGAGTTTAACCACTGGACTGTGCTTCTTCAGCCCAAAATAGACGAAACGAGCCAAAACAAGCTATTTACTCAGCATCTGGAGAAGTCATGAATATGGGACCCCAGGTCCCCCACGAGGCAGGAGCAATGAAGCACTTGGCATGGCAGTGAGACTTCCCTTCAGTCACATTCTGGTGACTGTTCCCTGGTAGCCCACTTGCAGATGTGTCTCTGACGATCACTTGGAAACAGTGCTGGCTGTGCAAGATACCCAGTACTGCAGCCCTGAGGGTGCTGCGGGCAGTTTCTCCAGCACAGACGGCACTGCTTGCACTCTCACCGATTGGAGAAACTGGAACGCTCATGGAAAACAAGGCTCTCAGTGCCCCTTTGCACTTGGTGGGTCAGGTTCCTCTCTCTGCTGCTGGTCATTCCTGATGAAGGCAGACAGACCTTCTGCAGGAACAAGACCCCCTAGGAAGTTTCTTAGCTACCACCGCTGCTGCCACCCCTGCCAAGCATCTGAGCAATGCTTCATCAAGGGGAGAGGTTTTGCAAACGGTGTTGAGGTCTCAAATATACCCATCCACCTGCTCCTACACTGTGGGGGCTGACCCCCCGTGTGCTCCACCGCTCTCGCTGATGGCCCCGAGGGCCCGTTCCGCTCGCCCCCGGGGCACACACCGGGCAGCCATCCCGAGGAGCCTGAGCGCCGCGGGAGCCGCTCGGAGCGGCGGATGCGGCGGGCACAGCCTCACACCCAGAAATAGCCTGAGACGCGCAGACCCCGCACCCAGGCGTTCTGCCGCCAGCTCCCCGCCCGCTCTCCGCTCCGAGCGCCGGGGCCG
>JANPWX010000317.1:1744119-1784542 GCA_024734555.1 Trochalopteron elliotii
GGGGGCCGGGCGGGCAGCGGGGCTCCAGCGAGTGGGACTGGGGCAACCCTGGGGTGCAAGACGGACCTCGGGGGCATGACCTGGTGGTTGGGGTGGGGAGGAAACGTGCGTGGGACTGACCCCGGCCCGCCCACGCCGAGCTGCGCCTGCCGGGTGCGACTGCGGCGGGGGATGCTCACTGGGCGGGTAAGGCAGCATCTCCTCGGGCAGCCCTGGGATAGCTCGCCAGGGCCCTTCTGTGGGTCCTGGCAGGCACGGACGCGTTTGGGTCGCTGTTGTGGGAGATTTCTGGGTACTTGGGTCTGTTAAGACGCTGTTTGCCCGCCTTCACTTTGGACCATGTACCAAAGTGTTTGTAACTAATGCTTGTGTCTGCCCGCCTGATGGGTGGCTGAGGCCCAGCAAGGCACAGGGGCTTCCCTGGGCTGCTGGAACAAGTTGGTGGCAGAAGCAGGGAGTGAACCCCAGCCCCTCAATGTCCTCTCCCAGTGCACGTGCAGTGGCCTACGCCACTGGCCCATGATGTGAGATAAAATGTCACCCCACTGCTGTGTCGTGTCATGGCTTGTGCTCAGTCTCCACGTCATCCTGGCCACAGAATCCTCCTTCTGGGAGCTACACCTGAGGGTGTTAGATACGCTTTGTGCTGGCAGGGGACTGGAGGGGGAACCTCTCCCCATTTCTCCCTCCAGTTTTGTTACACTGATGATTTTGAGCGGGCTGGTAGAGCAATCTAATCCTCTGGCCAAGCTGCCTTTGCCCAGTTTAAGACTTCATCCAGATTTGTCCATGGCAAATCTTCTCCCTTGCTTGCTTCCCCATCCTCACTAGCAGCAGCAGTGCTGCACAGTGGGTTTGCTATTCAGAAACCTCCTGAACAGAAGGAGTGTTTTCCAGGAGAATGAAAGAGAGAGACCTTTGTCTGGCTGACAGATGTTATTTCTGCATGAACATCTTTTTCCTTTTAACTATTTAGCCACCATCTCCAGGACTGATGTACATGCCAGCCTTTTCCCCTTTCAGAGAGTTCACGGGGGAGCAGGGTGTGAAGGGAAAACTGGGTGGGGAAACAAGGTATGAGAAAGCACTTTGCCCCATGTGGAGATTTACAATTCTGTAGGACTGGTCAGGCTGCCTGTCTGAGCAGAAGAGAGACAACAAAATATGCCATTTGGGAGAAAAGGTGCTGTTGTAGTGGTTTGCAGTATTTATTCAGAAGCGAGAGGGGACAAAGAGTGAAAAATAGGAAGCAGAAAGACTGGTTCTGATACCAAACCAGAGCCTTGGGCTCGCTGCCTTCCCTGCTGCCCTGAAAAGTGGTGGTCAAGGCTGGGCAACAGATGGAGAGGGAAGCAGAAGCAGCTCCTTCAGGAAGGATTTGTCGAAAGTATCCTGGCAAAGAGCCACTGGCAAAAAAATACGTAATAAATAAAAGCAGGGAGGCCACCAGCACCCCTGCAGCCTCTGACTTCATAGCACATATGGGCTTTTCTGGCTTCCCTGTGAGCTTAAACCTCTGCCTTCTTCTCATGGCTCCATCCTGGCTCCTGAAACTCCATTCCAATTCAAAGCTTTCCCTGAGGTTAACTGTTTCATCTCTGGTTTGGTGGCTGCTGACAGTGGTAAGCATAGGGTGGTCCTGTGCAGGATAGAAACAGTGGTGCTTGCTGGGGATGCTGATCAGGGGTGTGTGTAGGCCCTTGCAGGTAAATACCGTCCTCCTTCCATGCAGAGACTTCTGACCCACAGGAACATAAGGCAGATTTCAGCACATCTTCAGTGCCTGCATCTGCACAACTGTAAAAGGATGAGTGTCTCTGCTTTAAAATATTCCTTGCAGGACATACTCTCATGTTAAGAGACTTCGAGAGCTTTCCGAAAACACAAAGAAGAGGGAGAGATATTTCTAACACCCACAAGTGAAGTCAATTGATGTTAAACTAATCAATCAGCTAAACTCCTTGGCAATCAGTGTGCTGTGCAAATGCTGACTCCTCCATGAGTCCTACAAACACCAAAGCTTTCTACTGTTGCCACTCCTGTGTTTCTTTCTTACTCTAGTTGCTGTAAATATATTTTGTGTACTTAGCCTCAAGTTTGAAGAAAACATTGGATTGCTGATGCAATGTGCTCAGAGCAAAAGCAGGTTTGCTTTGAGATTATTTCAGGAGAAGCAGCTCTAGTCCTAATTTCCTTCAGTTATGGCTTGAACACGTTCAGTCCCTAACCAGCTGTCACAAGAGAACTTAGAGCTTTAAAAGATCCCACTTGGCATCTACCTGCACTTTAAGGTGCCTAAATATCCTTTCAAAACTTGTTTGAAGTTACTGCTTCAAATGTGTCTGAGACTAGCAATTAGGCTGTGATCACACCTTGTTATTAGGTGGGGACAATGTCAGCAGTTTGCTCACACTATTACTGCAACAATGGGGCAGACAGAGAGTGGTGCACAGCCCTTCCCATCACCAGGGGCACTATTGTTGCTGGTTAATGGGTGAGAAAGGGCACGGCAAGTCCCTCTGGGTCTCTGTGCAGAGTGGCTTGGAGGGGGACACAGACTTAGGCTCTCCTAGCCTGCTGCCCTGGTCCCTGTGTCACCCTCACCTAACATAATGTTGTCCTACCTCTGAGGAGTATGAACACCATTGTATAGAAGCATTTCGACACTGGAATCAGTTTTTAGTTCCAAGCAGAGTCCCCATGAGAAGCTGGGCTTACCATTTTTACTAAGGAGGGGCTCCTTGCAGCCATAGTTTGGTATTAAATGAAGATGTGTTTAAAGTGGAGTACCAGAGCAGAGAGATTCAGTGCTCCTGTTCAGTGGGAGCATGTGAAAACTTTGGGTGACCTGATTCCCCCCTCCCCAGCACCAAAGTCTTGTGTCTTGTCATCTGTAGATTTGTGGGTGAACAGAGAGGAGGGCAGGATCTGAACAAAGACAAGCTCCACTGCACCCTCAAGTGCTAAAAGGCAGCTTGTGAGAGGTGGAGAAATATGTCATCATGTAATTTTGAGTTCCTCTAACAGAGATAGGAAAGTGCTCTGGCCCTGCTTCACTGGAGAGCACTTTGTTACTAGCTGGGAGCTGGTGGTAGGAGCTAGCTGGGGCAGGAGGTGGTGGAGGTTGAGACAGTGAGCCCCTAATGTGCTGTGTTGGACGGGTGGTGGAGACCAAAATTCAGAGAAGCTGGGGGGTGGCAGTTAGGGCAAACAACAGTTTTGGAAATGTAGCTGGGGAGTGGCTCCCAGATGTTGCCCAAAGTGAGCCTGTGGTATCCTGAGGCAAGGCCTGGGGCTTCTGCATTGGCCAAGCCAAGGTGACCCTGTCAGAGGAATCCTCTTGCTGTCCTGCCCATGCAGCAAGGTGGTCCACACTAAGGTGACACACCAGGAAAGTGGCACAGGCTGAGGTGCTGAGATCATTTGAGAGCTGGCAAGCTGGGAGGTGACTCCTGAGGCATGGAAGTGGCTGGCCATGGACCACAGGCACCTTTGCAGCTAGGATCCCAGCCAGCACTGGGACAACCTCTAGTAACATGGGGACACACCTGGCTGGAGGATCTGGTTCCGACAGTAGGTTGGGATGGTTTTCTTGGAGTGGCTGTGGTTTGGAGCAGAATGTTCATACTTGGAGATATTCAAAACCTGCCTGGGCATGGCCCTGAGGAACCTCTTCTAGCTGACACTACTTTGAGAAGGGAGGTGGGACTACAAGACCTACCTTCAGCCTCAGTGCTTCTGAGCTTATTTGTGCTGTCTTCTGACAAAATCAGTCCCCATGGAGTAATCCCCAAGGAAGCATTAGAGAAATGACCAGAAGCTGAAGTTGGCCTAGCATCCCTTTGTCTGCAAGCAGTATTCTGGAGGTCTCTACAAGGCTAGGAGACTTCCAAGGCTTGCAGGCTCCAGGCTGGGGACATGCACTGTTTGTTCATTGTGTTTCTGGGCTGCTTTTCTCAGGGAGGGCAGAACTGTGTGGAAGTATACTAGCAAAGAGGACAGAAGAATGAACCAAATTTTATAGACTTCAGAGTAAACTTAGTCTGTGCCTTGTTTGGCTCTTGACCTGCTGCTAAATAGGATGGATGAATTAAAGTCAGGACTTAAGTTAACGATCAGAAAGCCACGATCTAAGTACCTGTTTTTAATCTCACTGTGTTTGTTCTTCTCTTTTCCTAAGGACAAGTAGATTCTCAGTGATGAGCATGATGTGGTGCTTAGGGCCGAGCAGGAGGCTGCACTGTGCTTGAGTGGGTTTATAGCTTACATATGGGTTTTTAGATACTTAATATCTATATTTCTTGCATTACAAAATGGTGAGTGATGCATTTCTTACTAGATAACATTTAATTATTTATTATAAATTTGGTCCAGCTGTATTCAATGGACAATGCAGTCAGTTGAAAATCCAGAATGTGAGCATTTAAAAGGTGATTTCTAGCTGGTTAAATAAAACTGCTTAAAATGTATGAATCCACAAAAGAAAAGAGAATAAGTTTATTATTACATTATTTATGTACGTAATGAATTTAACAATATTGTACTGCTATACTATATTGTATTGTTATAATACCAAATGATAGGAACAAAATTTTGTTCTAGCAGATACAAAATATAGCCAGTGATATAACCTGATTGTTTTTTAACATCTAAGAATTCAGAACTAGTAGAGATTATCCTCTCACAATTCATCTTTGTTAGGCTTTGAAAGGGAACTGGGCTTTCCTGCATTAACCTGCAGTAATTTTTCAGAACTTTTACTAAACCAATCCATGTACTAAGTTAATGGAAACATTTTTTCCCTCTACTTTAAAAAAAGGTTCTTGCTGTCAGAGCCACTTTTGCAGTTCATCAGGCTTTAGCTCCAGGTTCTCAGCCACTGAGCAAATCTGGCAGCAAGGATATATTGCATGAATTTCTATTTTTCACTGATGAGAGGGATATGAGGTCTTATCATGTAGGTTTTAATAATTTCCAGTTTTAAATTGGCTGTCTTTTTAATTTAAAAAGTTTTTAGTTCAGACAAAATCTGATTACTTTTCAGTCAGGTGTATGTTTCCAAGAGTCATAATTCTTTTATTTGTTCTGGTTCCAAGTTCTCTTTATTGCTTTTTCCTTTCATATTACTGCTGCTAATCTTCTCATCAAGCAGTTTCATTTGATTTTTCTGTTCGGAGGTTTTCATCAAGCTTAATTTTCTTTTATCCAAGTTTTTAATTTCTCATGTTTTCTTCCATGAAATGTCATCAATTTCTTCCTTCTTTAAAAACAAAGAAACCCCAAACAAAGGGAATATTGATAATAATTGTGGTAGTGGCTGTGTAACCTCCTGAGAATTATGCATTTTAAAGACTTTTATGTTTTGTTCAGTCATTTCAGGAGTCAGAGGATGGATGTCTTTGCAAATACAGTCCTCTGATATCCTACACATTGGGCTGGAAAAAGCTAGCTGTGGAAAACCTTAGTAACTGAACTTAGAGAAGCTATGACCATGCCCTATGTCTTGTCTCACGTACATACGTACACTTCGATGACTTTAGCTTTATGTGTGCTCCAGGTTTCAGGATTCCTTCATCCTGGCAGCTGTGTCTGAAGGACCAGCTGTTCATTTGAACAGTTCCTGCACAGAGTTAAACTCCAGGGGTTTCTTTCCATCCATAATGACAAGGTGAATTTCCAGCCCTCTTAGAAGGCATGTTGCAGTTTGTTTCAGCAGAGAAGAGATGCCACTCCACATTTCTTTGCATCTTGTTTTTTTTGCTTTTTCTTTTTTGGTGGGGGGGTTGGTTGTTTTAGTTGTTTTTGTTTCTGTTGGTTTTGTTGGTTGGTTGGTTGGTTGGTTTATGTTGTTGTTTTGGGTTTTGTTTGTTTTGTTTTTGTTTTATGGAAAATATCCTGGAAGCAGCATAAATTTCTGTACATGTGTAGCCTTAAAAGTCCAAGCTGAAAGCAATACTCGGAAGTATCCATCCAACTCCCCAGCTGCCCATGGGAGCCCTCGGTGCCAGTGCTGTGTCCTCTCCACCCCTTGGGGCAGGAGAAGAGCTGCACAGGCATTTGATGGCATCCTGCTCACCCTTGACTCCAGTCCTGCTCTCTGTGCTGCAGGCTGGTGTGCTCCCTGAACACCCTGGGAAAAGCTCTGTGCTCCTCAGAGCTCACCTTGTTTGAGAGGTAGAAAGCAGGGAGAGTGTTTGTGTCAGCAGGTATCTTCCCCCAGCTGAACAGAGCTAAGCTGGGCAGTTGGGTTTTGTGCCATGCCCTGTGTGTGGCCAGCCTGGTGCTCTGCACAGCAGCAGCAGCACTGTGGGAGCTCTCAGGTTCAGAATGGTCCTGGAGCTCATTTAGCACTGGGTCCCTTCATGACATGGTGAGCATTAGGAGGAGCCTTTCCAGTGTCCTCCTGTGGCTCCTCACACCTGGCTTTTGTTACTTCTTGGTCCCCTCCCTCCAGCATGACTTTCATGTGCCCTGTGATAGAGCTGTGCTGCCAGGAGAAGCATGAAAAGTGGCTGGGCAGGGTTTGGAGACCAGTGTGTCCTGCAGGTATCAATGTATCCCCAGGGAAAAAGCAACACTGTGGGATTCAGCTTCACTTAAATGTTGGTGCCCACAGCTCTGGGTTGCCTGTTCAGAGCTCTGCTCACCCTCCCAGAGCTGTGGTGGGCACAAAGATGTTGGGATGAGCAATGAGCCAGAACCTCCCTAGCATGTGTGGTTGCACACATTTTTGTCTCTTGTGAGTGCAGGTGTGCTGCTGGCAATAGTAAAGCAGAGGGGTGTGTCCATGCTTTACTGGAAGTACTGGTTGCCCCAGGGAGCCAGTCTGGGAGGTGACAGCCGTGCTGAGGTCGCATGCATTCGCACCTTGCATTTTCCCAAACTGGCTAGAGGTGTTTCCAGGTGGGGAGATGCCTCCCAGAGCAGGGACAGCAACTGTGAAGCACAGTGAGCACCAAACTGCCCCTTACATCAGTCACATAGTGGATGAGGAGGTGGAGACCCTCACTCATTTAATAAATGTCTTGCTGGTGCTGCAGAGGCTGAATGTGGGATCAGGTTCTCAGGGTGCTCAGCGCAGAGCCACAGTACACAGTGGCAAATTAGGATGTGCTGGGTGGGGTTGCAGGAGGGGAGAACAGCATATACAAAGCCAGGCATAAAGCAGGAGCCATGTCTGGGACTGGGCCAGGATACCCAGCCTTTCCACAAACACCTCCATGTCAATGCTGCATCCCCAAACATGTCTTCTGAAATGGACACAGAGCCTGTCTGATTCCTATTTGTGGCAGGGCCTCAGTAGCTGCTGGGATGTGGAGAGACTTGCAGTGGCTCTTGCTGGGACACTGATCGCTGCAGGGTGGGGAGATCAGAGAGAGATACCATCCTGCTGACACTGGGTCCCCAAATCTCTTCAGCCAGCTGTAATCCTAGTGCTGGCTCTGCTGTACCCAAACTGACAAGGAGGTATGAACTTGGGGAGGGCAGGGGGTGGCTGCTTGAGGACCCTGTGCTCCTGGCAAAGTGGGCAAATCAGCACAGGGGCTGCCAGCCCTTCCCTGAGCTGCCTGTGTGTCCCTGTGTGCAGGGAAGGTAGGCTTGTGAAGAGAAGCCAGGGACAATCCCTCTGCCTTCCCTCCTATTTTCCCCCTGATCCCAGACAGCCTTTTTCCAAGGCTGAATTGCCCCTGAAGCATCTCTGATGCTGCCTTTTGGATGCAGCATGTTTGAAAGGATGCAACCCCCCCAGCAAACCTGCCAGGCTGGGCTGGCAACCCCTGTGCAGTGTTGTGTTGTGTACTCTTGCAGCAGAAAAAGCTTGCAGGTCACTCTGTGACCACCCCGCTGCCAAATCTGCCATCTGTCTCACATCCTCTAGGCGATGCTGTACCTCCCAGCCCACAGCTTCTCTTCTCCCAGTGCCTTGTCCCTTTCCCAGCCCTGCTGCTGTACATGTCCAGATGTGACACTTCCTTCTCTGCCTGAAGGGAAAAAAACCCCATTTCTTGTGTTTTTCTCCATCACGTCTGTCACTCCCAACACCCCCTGCGCTGGTGTGGGCAGCTGCTGGCCAGGGGGTATAGGCAGAGCAGGGCAGGGCAGCAGCACAGGGGGTGCAGGCAGTGCCAGCCTGCAGCACTGGCACAACAGAGTCTGTTTGCTGACCATCTGTGTCCCATTCCTCCCCTGTGCTGGGCCACCTGCCTGTGATAGGTGTGAATTGAGGGGGGGGATCATGAACCCCAGTTCCTGTCCCAAAAGTCCTATGATTTCCTTCTTATCTCTGGCACTCCAGGGCCATTTGACTCCCCAGATCTTTTCCTTGGAGGAGATGAGAGCAGGCTGGTGTGATGGGTGTGATGGGCTGCCTGCTCTGCTCTGCTCTGCTTGGCTCTGCTGTGCCCTGCAGCAGGTACATGACTGTAGCTGTGCTTGGGTGTTGTAGGCAAGGGGAATTCCTGGGGATGATGCAAGTGATGGGGACAAGTCTTGTCACCATACGTGAGCACCTGTCACACTGGAAGGAGGTCAGAACAGTCATGCTTTGCAGAGCCACATGTCTGCAGCTCCACATGTGCCTGGGAGAGCTGCCTTCTCTCCTGACTGCAGCAGCAGCTTTCCTCTCATCTCCCCCAAAAGCTGCAGAGACAACTGATGACCGGAGGAGAGTGACTACCTGCTCCCTCCACTTCCCCAGTGAAAAGCAGCTCCAGGATTGCCCTGCATGGTGTACTCCATCAAAAGCTTTCCCTTCTGTTTGATGTGTTATTGATTCAAACCAGTGTGCTGAGTGCTAATCCCTCTGGCACAGTTGGATGCAATGAGCATGGCTGGATGTGACTGGCACAGTGGCTGCTGGGACCATCCCCACTTGTGCAACTCACTGCTGCCAGCTCCTGTGCTCCCAGGGCAGCGTGATTCATCCCAGTCATATGGTGTCACCCAGATCTGCTCAGAAGCTGGGCAGAGGTGGGAGGAAAGCCTTGTCAAGGCCAGGATTGGTGAGCAGATATGCTTATGGGCTCCTGCTGCAGTCCAAACCTCACTCTGCTCTTGGCAATAGAAATGTTCTAGCTTTTAGATTCTGCTCTAGATTTTAGATGCTCTAAAATCATATTTTGTGTGTATGTATATGTAGTGCTCTTAGTAAGAAGCTTCTCTGCTTGCAGAAAGAGGAGCTGGGCAGGGCAAGAGTGTTTCTTTGTTTATGCAGCAGAGTCAGCTGTGGAGGATGTTGTGACTGCTTGAAGATGGGGAGGAGTGAAGGGTGGAGGGGCTGGTGGCAGCTAGGCATCAGGACATCCCCCAGAGCAGTGTGGAGCAAGGTGCACATATGAACCCAGGAGAAGGGGATCAACAGGGTAACCACAACACTGCCCATTGGCCCCTGGGAAGCTGTAGGATGAGGGTGCTTGGTGGGAGGGTGCTCCCAGGTTCCTGTCAGGCAGCAGCAGGCTGGAATGAAGCACAGCTGAGTGCCAGGCCCTTGGTAACCCACCATCTGGCCACTGCCCACTCCACATTGTGCAGCAGGCTGATGGGCATCAGCCATGAGGAGGGCTGGCTGGAGCTCAGCAGCTGAGAGCAGCTGCACAAGGGCTTGAAATATGTCTGCTTTCTCCACCAACTCAGCAGTGAGGTCCCTGCCATCCCCAGGTGTGTCATGCTGTCCTGGCCAGGCAGGACACTGGGGTCCAAAGCCACCAGAATTGGGGGTCCAAACACTGTGATGCTGGGCTTCCCAGTCTGTGTCTCTTTCATGCACAACCCAACTTCTTTCCTTGCCAGTCTCGGGTGATGGCTCCAGCTGGGCTGGCTGCTCCCATGGCTAACAGTCTCTGCAGCAGGTCCCTTTATAAAAGGCATCAGATAAACCTCCTGCTCTCCTTTCTACCTCCCACAGGTCCCTGCTCCCCATACAGTGGAAGGGACTTGGGGAAGAAAGAGCTGCCTTTTTCCTATTTCCATCCTGTCTTGTTCCCCATCTCCAGAAACCAAAATGCACCTGGCACCATGTGGCATTGTGAAAGATGCCTGTGCCTCATGGTGGCAGCTTCAGTCTGGGCCCTGACCAAGGCACAACTACTTCTGGTTTTTGTACAGGTTTCCACAAGGGAGTGTTTTTCCCAGTGAAGGTGGCACTTTTCTTCGCAAAGATCTTAAAATCCTCTTTGTGAGCACTATAACCTGGGTGGCAGTAGAAGCAATCTGCCTGTAATTGCCTGGCATCCCACCACAGTTGCAGCCTTGCTGAGAGGTATGTTTTTCCTTGGTCTTCAATGCCAGATAGGAGCTGCCTCTGCAAAGTGGGCTATGCATGGGGGCACATGCTGAGGTCTTGGAGCTGGCAGGCAATAAAGGAACCCAGAGATCCCTTTGCAGGGAAGTTTAAGCCCTTCCCTAGGTCCAGCTGCTGCCATGGCCCATGGCATGGCACACAGGCAGCAGGGGCTGGGAGTTGATCTCATCTGTATGTATCATCATTAATTAATTGCATGTGCATGGGTTGCTCTGGGGACTGTGAACAGCATGCAGCAGCCCAGCTTGGAGCAGGGATCTGATGGTACCAGGGTGCCTCTTTACTGTTTTCCTGAAATACTGTTTTTCTGAATGGGCGTGTGTGTGCTTGTGTATAGGTTACCTGAGAACCCTGGGATTATACCCTTCCCCTTTCCCACACGTGAGCTCCCTGGGTCTCCATTTCCTGAAGTCAACCCTGGCTTTGTCATAGTATCATACAAAAGTTTGGGTTTAAAAGGACTTTTAAATGTCTTCTAGTCCAATGCTCCTGCAATGAGCATGGACATCTTCAGCTTGACGAGGTTGCCCATGGCCCCCTTGCCAAGGTCCATCCTGACCTTGAATGTTTCCAGGGATGGGGCATCTGCCACCTATGTGGGCAACTTGTGCCAGTGTTTCACTATCCTCAACTTAGAAAATTTCTTTCTTATATCTGGTCTGAATCTATCCTCTTTTAGTTTAAGACTATGTCACAAGGTCTCTTAAAAAGTCTGTTCCCATCTTTATTATAAGGCCCCTTTCCCATCTCTCTGTTCCCAGCCATCACCTACCAGCAGCCCAGCAGCACCCCACTCTCTGCTTGGGTTGGTCCTGGTCCAGGTAATCTTTTGTGCTGAAGAGTGTTGATTTAAGTTTTATCAGAGGACAAAGGTGTGTGATACTCTGGGGAGCCTGCAGCCCCATTAGCTCATGTTTGCTTGGTGCACTGCACACAGAGAGTGTGGTGTGAGGGGCTGTGTGCACAGCAGGAGAGTGAAATGCGAGCCAAATGTGGGTTAGAGCCAACCTGCACTGGCAGCTTAGTCAAATGTGGCAAAAATGGCTGGGGGTGGAATAAATGAATTCCGCTCCGATTCCTCCTTCCCGATCTCAGTGTGCTGGTTCCAGCAGCCGCTGGCTCGCACATGTGTGGAGGAGGCTGGAGAAGAGCTGCTCTCTGCACAGCGTCTCCCACGCACTGGCCCAAACAAATCCCCCTGGCTGTAGATATCACTGTAAGCACTGTTTGCTCTCAGTTGCCAGGGGTTTGGCTTCATTCTGCCAAGAAGCACTTGAGCAAGTCAGCATTGGTCTGCTTGGTCCGCAGCATACCTGCAGGAGAAGAGGCTTATGCGGGTGGCTGTTTGGAAGGCCACAGCCATTGTCCTGCAGGGTCCCAAGGGGACTGGGATGCCTTCTTGTTCAAAAACTTAATGTCCAAGTGTAAAAAACCCACCCTGCATGATGGTGCTGGGGAAGAAGGGGAGGGCAGGGAGCTGTGGATGATGTGCCAGCCACCACAGGGACACATAGCAGAGGAGGGGTATGTATTGGTTTCAGGTGAGTCCCTGGGGCAGCATGACCCTGTACAGGGTTTCCTGAAGGTAGTGGCAACCTGCCAGTCCTGAGTGCAGAAAAAATTGCCTATCTCCCCAAAATGGAGTCGGTCTCAGCCTCCTAGCAGGTTATGTTATTTAGATGAACAGTGTTGGCAGGGCAGGTTAGGAATGATAAAACACTGGGGGTAGGAGCAGCAGTGCCAAAGGCAGGCTCACCACTGAGAGGAAGGACCTCGTTGTGGGGTTTGCATCCCCAGGGCTTGGGTGGGCTCACAGGTTGGCTCTTTCCCCAGCCTTCCTGCCCTGGCTGGCAGTGAGCCTGGCTTTGTACTCCTCAGTGAGAGAGCACTGCCAGAGCTTACTGGAAGGGAAGATGAAGTTTATCTATACCATTTTTAAGCAGGTTTTTCCTAAGCTGTCATGCACTCAGATTCGTTTTCTCATTAAGTGGTGGGTGTGGGTGTGAGATGGAGTAGGATCAATGAAACATGAGTCCTCCTGACCTCTCCAAGTGATCACATCTTCATTGGCAATGAAAAAAATAATATTTGACCAGGTGTTTTTTACATGTTAGGGGTCATCTGTTGCTGCAGAGTGGTTCTTTGCCTCCAAACCTTAATAACCCCAGCCTCCGTAGCCAACAAGCCATGTTGCTGCTTGTGGCATGGTCCTCCTTGTTTGAAAGATGCGTCTGATTTGCAGCAGGCTAACAGAACAGGCTGGTGTATGTCCCATGTTGTGCTGGTTATAGGATGGAGTCTTCTGCTGGTGGATTGTCTGTCTTGTACCCTGACAGGGTGTGGGCACAGCATTCACACCAGTGTCAATGAGCCCTGCCCAGGGATGCTGCTGCCCCATAGGTGCTCACCTCACAGACTGTGAGCAGCCAGATCTTCTCTTTGCTTTTTGGACCTCAAGGCCATTACTCTTAAGAGGGAAGATTGAAGGGAGAGCCAGGGAGGAATGCTTTGGACCTCTGTGGGGTTTTGGAGGGCTGTGTCTCTGGTCCCATCCTGGGTGGGACAGATGTGGCCTATGGTGTGCCTGTTCTCCCATGCACCAGGCTACAGGAATGGAGAGGTCACCATGCCCTGTGGTGCCAAAACTGCCAGGGTGTGTGCTGAGCTCAGCACAGGCTGTTGATGAGCCTTTTCCCATCCTGAGGTACTTGGTTAGCCATGCTGAGTAAGTGACAGTGGCTCAGGTTTCCTGCCCTCCCTGTCACTGCAGTCCTGCAAGGTCGGTCACTGCAGACCTGCAGAGTGGGATGCTGGAGGTTTGCCTGCCTGCCTGGTCCTCTGCACACCAGGGCGTGAACCTGATCTCCCTGTTGCAGCAGTCCTTGATTCTCCCTTCCACAGCCTGGCCAGAATCCACTTGTAATGGAAGAAGGATGTGGAGGCAGTCAGCTAGCAGGGATGCTTGTTTTCTAGGTCTAGATCCTCAGCCTGGCTTTTCAGTGTGGCCACAGACTGCTCCATCAACAGCTTCATGCCCTGGCTGCCCTCTGGCCAGCCCAAGTCAGTGATCCCACCTGTGTCAGAGTGGGATGCTAAGGCTGGATGAGCGTAGGCATGCTGGGAAACCCAGCTTAGTCATCTCAATGCTTCCAAGACTGTTTTGATGTTTTGCTACTCCAGCTGTCCATGAATCCCTTAGCAAATGAGTTTGCTGGCAGGATGCTTCAAGGGAAAGACAAATTATGAAAAATTGCATTCGCATAAAAGACATGCCTTATTTTTAATTGGAAATCTGATTCTCTGGATTAGTGCCCACCCAACCGGAGAGAAGAAACATATGCTGATGTATCAACAAAACAAAGAGGGCACTGAATATTCAAGGCAAAGCTTACACGCACTGAAAATGCTTCACAGAAATTATCCAGCAAATCAGTTTCAGTGGCAAATCTCATGCATTCACTGTGCATTCACAGGCCACAAAGAGGAGAAAGAATTGCTCTACATGTTTTCTGACTTTTTTTCTGACCCTGTTTTAGTATCTTTCCTCTAAGTAAGACCTATAGTAGACCATATATTGAAATTTCTGCCTGTATGTTTTTGCTTCATTTTCCCACCTGCAACCCTGTATATCCCTGTGTTTCTGGACTAGTCCATTGCTGTCACTTCTCCAGGACAGTGGCTGCTCTGAAGGACATCTGTCTGTGGCTGGCATCTAGAGGCCCTGCCTCATACACAGCTAATGGGAAGCTGTCCTGACACCTTCTGGAGCTGACGCCCATCCAGCTCTATTATTGACAACAGTATTTGTTCCTTTGGCCCCTAAAGATTGGCAAAAGCACAATGGCAGTGGCATAGCAGGGAACAGGAACTGGTTTGGTGATGCTGTGGGTTTTGTTGACCTTTTCAGATACTCTTGCAGAGCGCCATCAACTGAATATCGCAAAGTGCTGAATTTTCTCATTTGTGTGATGTGAAAATTTAGCTTAGGCATTTCAACAATGACTTTAAGTGTGACCTGCAGTGTCCCTGTTATTTCTCTTTCTGTATACCAAAAAACTTAGCTCTCCAACCAGAGGGAGTTTGAGCACGTTCTACAGGTCTGAGTTTAAGCTGTTTTTGGTGCATGTGAGCAGAAATCTCCTCTCTCTGTTCCTGCTGCATGCTGTTCCTAGAACATATACACGATTTACTTTTAGCTAGTTGCCCCCAGTAGTTATTTTAATGGTAACACTGCAGCTATATAATTTGCATAAGCTTTTCTGAGAGCAGCACCATAAAAGGTGAGACTAGCTAGAACAAATGGTCTAGAAAAGTAATGATTTGGGTATTTGGAGGAGAGTTTCTGTTGCTATCTGGTGATGAAAGGAGCAGCAAAAGGGCAGGAGAGTGGCTTGAGATCAGGTTCAGAGGAGCTGAGATACACTGCAAAGGCTGCGTTTACAGGCCTGAGCATGACATGACAGCTCCTTTGGACTCCTTTGGGGTTGGAGGTGCTTAAGAGAGAGGGGCCAGAGCTGGACTGGGTTTTCAAGTGTCTTCTGCTCCTGAAATTTCTCTGTGGAGTCTGGCATTGTACTGGCAGTGCTGTGTGGAGAAACATGAGCTGGTTGGGCAGGAAGGGTGAAGGCTTGCATTTGGGAGATTTCTGGGCAGGAGAGCTCAGAGTAGGAGATACAAGCACCATCTCCAGGAGGAACTCATTGCTTTTGGCCACCAGGAGCAAAATATTTGGTATGGGAGAGAAAGGGATAGCAACAAGGACTTGTTAGAGAAACACAACTTGTACAGATCCCTGTGAGAATCGCCCTCACCCTGCTATCCCTGACAGGATGTTCCTCCTACAAGCGTGAAGCTGGTGCCTAGAAACAAGCTGCAGGATCTTATTGCTGTGTAGTGGAGTGGTGGTGATGGAGAAGGGACTTGGAGGTTGCTAAGGGTCTCCTTGTTTGTTTGCTGATGATCTAACAGCTTCCTTGGTCAGAGACACACTCTCCTTGTTAACAAGGCAGTGAATTATTTAGCAGCTGAAAATGCCAGATGGCAATGGCTCTGCTGCTTACAGGAGGAGGGGAGAGAGAGACATGCACATGGTGAGGAACAGATTGAGAGCATTTCCATAGCAAAGAGCAGACCCTGGCTAGGGGTCCTGGTGGCCCAGGTGGCAAGCAGGAGGCAGGCAAGCCAGGGCAAATAGCTTCTGCTTTCCAGAGTAGCCCCCTCAGTTTGTACAGGTCTCTTCTGGAGGTCCCTTGTCAGGGGTCATTATCCTGATGGGACCATGCTGGCCCTTGAAGTACAGGACTCCCAACCATGGGTGGGAGCCAGGCTGTGATTACAGGGAGGCTTTGACTGCAGGGACATAGGCTGGGCACTGCAGGGAGGCTTTGCCAGCCCATCCATCACCCCATACCTGGGTGCAAGTATCAGCCCCAAGTCTACTGAGATGCCCTTTGGAGAAGTATCAGCATATCTCAAGTGACCTGGCAGTTCTTTTGAGAGTCACACTAATGTTCAGCTGCCCTCGCTTGGGCAGTGATGTCTCCAGACATCATAGTAAGGACAGATGGATGTGTATATGGAGGAGAAATGAAGATGCAGCATGGGCAGGTCAGTTGCAGGCACTGAAGGCCATGGCTTAGGTGGTGTTGCACCATATACACAGGAAAAGGGACTGCCACGTGTCTGCATGTCCTGGGGAATTGGTGCCTGTAGCTTAGCTCTGACATCCCTTCAAGGCATATATGCAGGTAGTCAGATGCCAGCCTAATATTGCAGTAGGGTGAGACTCAAGCTCTTCTGGGCTCATAGCCTTGGTCCAATCATCTCAGGCACTCTTAGGCTTCCAGTGGAGATTTTACTTTGGAATGGATTTTATGCTTCAGAAATTAAGAAAACAGCAAGTCACCATCTTGGTTTGGTTTGGTTTGGTTTAATTTGGAAACTGCCAGCACCAAGAACAGTTCCTTAATTCTTCAACCCTCTGGAGAGCTTGAGTTGACAATCCCTTGGGAATCCTCAGTGTCCAGGTTGTCAGGCTTTTTTTTTTGCTTTTTTTTTTGCTTTTTTTTTGTCAACTCTTGTGTTTGAAAACCTCCCACATCCTCAGCTTTTTCTTTCCCTGGATGAGGAGGTCAAAGAGAGCCAGTCTCTCAGGCATGTAATGTATGTCAGCTCCTGCATGAGCACTCTGGTTCTGCCCACTCTGGTCAGCTGTGGGCTGGGGGTGTCTGGGCTCCTCGTGAACTTTAGGACAGGACTCCTCAAGCAGCAAACTGTAAGGTCTTAGAGAGAGAGGCTGAGGCCACAGCCATGCATATAAAATCAGGTGCTACTGTAGTCCCCCATGTATCACACTGACACAGCACAAGTAAATGTTTCCTAACAAAAGCAGATCTGTGTAGAGCTTAGGAATATCCCCTTTCTAAGTCAAGTCATTTTTTGTGTGGTGTTTCTGTGCTCCCCAAGGACCTCTCAATTACATTTCCTTTGGTGTTGATGAAGATTTGATCTTGTTTGGTCTTGATGGCAAAAACTGCCATAAACACTTTGTGTCTCCACATCCCTGGAGGTCCCATCTGTCTTTGTTTGTGTTCTCCTCCACTGTTTAATCAAACCGTGGGTCCTGCTTCACTTCCTCCACCCTGTTCATGTGGGCTTTGAGCATCCCCCAGCAGGGATTACCTGGTGCTGGATGACTGCAGGGGCTGTAGCAGTGTTTCAGTTGTGGCTGGAATATAGATGAAAAGGAAGGAGAGGAATGAATGCTCAGTGGCTTGAATGTCAGCTCCCAGGTGTACATGTTATAAACCACTCTTTGAGTTTTCACATAGCCTTTGCACTGGTCACAATACACTGACCTCAGTATACTGTGCCCATCATGTCTGCAGGGCAAGGCACTTATATAGCTCCTTATAACCTTCAGGCAGGCCTGAAAATGTTCTTGTCAGGAGCACAATTTCCTGAGAATAGGAATGTAGAATAATTGTGGTTGGAAGGGCCCCCTTGGAGGTCATCTGATAAAACCCTTGCTCAGGGTCAGGCCAGCTTCAAAATTATGTTTGGCTGCTCAAGGCCTCCAAAGACTGGATCATCGCAGCACAGACACAGCTGTTCTCTGAAGGCCATGCAGCTCTTCAGGCACTAGAAGCAGCTGGCTAAAGGTGTTGAGGGTGACTCCAAAGCACAGAGGCAAGAGGCACATGAGGACAAGAGAATCTGGCCCCCTTGTCCCCACCCCATGTTTTTTAGTGTTTGCTGTGCTGGTTCCCTCTCCTTATCTTTGTATAGTGAGTATATAGTATAGTGAGTGCAGCAGCCGTTCAGTAGTGGCCTGTGGCATCCCAATGAGTAACAGCCATGCTGGCTGCTGTAGGATGCTCATTCCCAGGGGCTCCAGGCACTGCAGGTTTGGAGAGGATCCTCTCCCACCTAAAGCATGGTGGTGGGAAAGGTTTTGGAAACAAGGCACAGTCTTGGCCATTAGTGGTCTTTAAGTGTCTCCTGCCAGTGAGGACTGTAACCTGTGGTATCAGCACCTGGGGAACGTGATGGGAAGCCTGACATTTAGAGTTTTGAGAAGCTAACTCTTCTGAAAAGATCAAGATATCTTGGAAGGAGCAATTCTGCTTAGGTGGAAAGATGAAAGTGAAGTCCTCTAACTCCTGAGTCACACAAGTCATGATGCTGGAGGAGGACTGCAGGCTTAGGGATATTCCATAGGCAGTAGATATCTGGCTATGGGGAGAGTAGCAAGTGCAGCCCCAGCAGCCCAGTTGTCAATATTATCATTGCTGGTTTTTTTTCAGAAATTCAAACAAATGCTTCAGCTTCTCATTCCTGCCTGCTGACAACACCAGGGTGGCCATGACTCAACCAGCTTCCAAGACTGAGGGGCAGAGGTGGTGAGAGACCTGTCTCAGGTATGACAGAGACAACCAAATAGAATAGGGTTTAATGGGGTGGGGAAAAGGCAGGTAGCTGTGAGATTTCTTCAGCAACACCCTCTGCCTTGTGTCCAACAACCTCTCCCTGAGAGAAACTGGGACTAGCAAGCTCTGAGGTCACCAGCCAGTCCTTTCCCCTCTGTAGAACTCCTACAGTGAGCTCCTCAGACTCAATGGAAGAGACCTGGGAGAGCCATGGCCCCTTTTCAAGCAAAGGCTTCTCCATCCATGCTCCTGTCTCTGTGTTGCAGGGTGAGACCCCACAACAGTCCCAATGGACAGCACGTACCCGATGGAGGCAGCACCTGATGGTGCTGGCCCCACCTCTCTGGATGTGCTCCTCTTCCTGGATGCCCCGGTGAACAGCACGGAGGAGCAGTGCTTCAGCGCCCGCTCCCGCAGCACTGTCCTGGAGGGGCTGCCCTTCGGTGGAGTGCCCACTGTGCTGGCCATCAACTTCATCCTCTGGCTGGTGAGCAGGACAGGAGGTGCCATTTCTGTGGGCTCTGCAGCCCCCATGGCACTGACAGCCACACACAAGTGCAGCCTGTGCAGAGGTGCACCTGGCTGATGGGGGAACAGGGATGAGTGCACTGGTGCACCTGGCTGACGGGGGAACAGGGATGAGTGCAGGGGTCCAAGGGCTTTACCCACATCATGGTGGGCAGCAGAGGACACTTGGGCAGCAGTGGTGAGATCATGGAGCAGAAAGAGTTTGGGTAAGAGTTTTGCACGAGCTTGGGCTCATGAGTGAGAAAGCAGAAAGGCTGGCTGTGAGGAGATCCCATGAGGTGAGACCTTGCTGCAAAACACTTATTCTTCTTCCAGCTTCTCCTTCTTGTCTTCTCATGTCTTCGGAAAGCGGCTTGGGACTATGGGCGCCTGGCACTGCTGATGGACAATGATAGGTGAGGAGGATGCAAAGCTGCTGCAGGTGATGGCTCCATTCTCTTCAAGACGGCTGGAAGGAAGGCCAACACTGTGGCATGACACACAGAGATCAGCAGGTGTTCCTGTCCCTCCTTCCCACTGGGAATGGCCTGGTGCTCCCCTTTCCCATGGAGACACAGTCACCATCTGCTGCAGGAAGAGGGAAAGCCCAGGCCAGCTTTCATTCTCTCTAGCATTTGGTGACAGTGTTCTTGGTGCCATTTCAGGCACTGTTCTGGGAAGGACAAAGAACTGTTTTTCAGTGGGGACTGTGCCACTGCCTCTTCTCCAATCACACTGTTCCTTATGTCACCACAGTAACTGGCCTGGCCTGTCATTTGGGCTAGGTGCAGAATTTCGCAAAAATAAGCAGTGTTCTGGTAGAAGTAGAGCCCAGACCATATTTCCAGGTGGGCTGTGCTGCCCACAAGAGCTTGCCTGCCATAGCATAGCTCACCTTGGGCAACAAAGCATCTTTCTTTGCACAGGCTGGTGCACACAGGAGGGGTCTGTGCAAGGCTGGGCAGCCCACAAGAGTGAACTCTGTTAAAGTCCCTCTTCTGCCTTCTCCCCTCCAGTTCCTCTTGGCCTCTGAATCTGGAGCTGGGTCTGGCAATGAATACACAATGTTTTCCCTTCACCAGTGAGATCAAAGGGCAATCACAATTTAAAATACAAGCTCTGATTACCTTTCTTTTTACTGTAAAACCGTTTGAAACATCTTAAAACAGTGGAATAAAAAATATCTGGTTCAACAGTCCCTTGTAATGGAGCTAAGGCTACATCTTCATGAGCCCATCATGGATCAAGGCCACAAAGAAGCTGGGGAAACTTATTGGTGTGGAGGCAGCAAGATGCAATCCCTTTGTCCCAAGCCCAGCAGTAATCACTGCTCCAGCCCCAGTGTAGGATGCAAGGGAGGGGGGAGGCATTTCTTGGGCTGCTGTCCTAGAAGAGACTTCTCCAAGGGTGCTTAACCTCTCCTGTCTCCTGCTTCTCTTCTGCCTCATCCCTCCACTCCTCCCCTCACTGCAAAGCCTGACATCGCTTTTCTATGGAGAGCAGAGTGAGAAGGAGAAGTCCCCATCAGAGAGCAGCCCTCTGGATGCTGACAACAAGGATGTGGTGAGTGCCAGTGCCTGTGGCAGTGGGAACCTGGGCTGAGCTTGTCCTGGCCCAGCCTGTCCTGTTCTTCATCAGAAACCCAGGTCAGAAGTTAAGTGTGAGAAATTAAAACTTCTGCTCAACAGCCTTCAGCAGTGGGTAATTCCTGGAAGCTGGAGGTTTTTGTTGTCTTGAATTATTTGAGGAATCTATTTTGGATGGCAGTTTGGAGTGGGTGCTCCTGTTGGCAAGTGTCTCACAGCTGCATGGCTGTCCTTGGAGCTGTGGGGATCTAATATCGTGCATGGCCAGAGCCTGGCTGCATGCCTGCAAGGATCTTTCCTACCCCTCAGGATAAAGTCCCCCACACCACATTTCCTCCTCTGCCAGCATGGTAGGGCTTTAAAGTAATCTTTTGTTTCTCTCTACCACACCAGGCTTTGCTGGAAACAAACACAGACGGACACATTTTGCTGCTTCTTTCTATTTCTTTTTTGGCAGCAAAAGCTCAAAAATTAGTCACTGGTACGACTATGAGAAAATGTCATGACTTATTAAAAAATCTAGGTAGGAAAGAAGCAAAAGATGCAAAGTCCTTGCAGGTGGCAGGAGACCTGTTTAAAGGCTCTGTACCAGATGCTCTAGGCAAATGTATATTGCTCATCAAAAAATAAATGAAAAAGACTACAGTGAAAGCCAGCACACTAAAAAGCAGATTAAAGGAGATTATTAGAAGTAAGAAGATACCCTTTAAAAAGTCAAACTGTTCACAAATGAGGAAAATCTCAACTCTGCCAGGTTAGATGTAAAATACACTAAGAGGGGAAAAGAGCAGTTTTAAGGAGAAATTTATAGAGAGCATAAAAAGCCCAGAATCACAAAATCACAGAATGGATAGAGTTGAAAGGAACCAATGTAGGTCATCTGGTCCAACCTCCTTGTTCAAG
This sequence comes from Trochalopteron elliotii, assembly GCA_024734555.1. Classification (NCBI taxonomy): domain Eukaryota; kingdom Metazoa; phylum Chordata; class Aves; order Passeriformes; family Leiothrichidae; genus Trochalopteron; species Trochalopteron elliotii. The sequence goes on from JANPWX010000317.1 coordinate 1,765,344, forward strand.
CAGAGTCATCCTAGAGCACATGGCACAAGACTGTATCTTGAATATCTCCAGTGAAGGAGACTCCACAACCTCTCTGGGCAATCTGTTCTAGTGCATGGTGCTTTCTTCCAGTCCTCAGGCACCTTTCCTGATCACCAGGACCTTTCAAAGATGAGCATGAGCTGTCTTGCTGTGTGTCCACCAGCTCTCTCAGCAGTCATGGATGCATCCTGTCAGGGCCCATGGACTTGTGGATGACAGGTCTGCCTAGGTGTTCTCTAAACCAGGGGAAAGTCTGAAAACTTATGTGCCTACACAGTGACAGGGAATAAGCTAGTCAGTGCACAAGAACTTAGGTTGTCCTGTAGCACTCTACAGCAGTGCCACCTCAGCACTTGATAGTGGTAAAAAAAGTGCTTTGAATGTTAGGGACTGTCATGGAAAGGGAAGAGGAGGGAGCTCTGGAAGTAGGAGCCAGTGATGCTCCTTAATATTCAGAGGAAGCTGAGGGCAGAGGTCCAGCAAGTCACCCCTGAAACAGTGGGTTAATGCTTGATCTCAGCTTCCTCTGCAAATCCTTCTGCAGCCAAAAATTGACAACCTGACAGGATGGTTGATGTTTGTAGAGAGACTTCCCTGTCCCTTTATTCCCCTGCTCCAGCAGACTCCTTGTTCCCACTCAAAGAGATTCTCTTGTCACTACTTTCAGGAAGTTCACATGGTCCCTCAGGGCTTTCGCCACCTGGAAGAGAGGTTGTGCTCATCTTCCCATCAGCACTTTTGAGTGTGTTTTCCTTGCTTCTCCTGAGGCAGCTGCCTTTGCCACTAGGCTGAGCATTGCTGAGCTGCCTTGGGCACTGCCTCCATTTGCTCAGGCCCCTGCCATAGGCACTGCACCACCTCTGCGTGTTTCCCCAGCATATGTTGTGACCCAGTCCCTCACCAGGGAGGTGGGGGTGGTTGCCCTTGTCTCATCCTGACTCTTTTTCCTTTCTAGGGATTCTGTTCCTGGCTCCTTTCTATCTACCAGATGAAGTAAGTGTGTGTCCTTGGCATTATGATCATGCCCCACCGCTGCCCACCCATGGGGAGCTGGTGTCCACAGGTGGTGGCCAGCAGCAGAGGAGAGCCCTCTTAAAACATCCACTCTGAAGAGAGAGCAGAGAGCTCACCTCTGCATTTCCTCCTGGCCCCTAGATCCTATCCCAAAGAAAAGGGCTTCAACCTCTCCTGATAGGAACCAATCCTGCAGTGAGATGTCAGCTGGAGGGCTGCTTGGGTCCCTCATTCCCTCTGTGCTTAAATCCTTTGTGCCACAGTCAGGATGTCATGAGTTGGTGTGTGTTGTGGGAGACTGGAGCAAGCCAGTGTCCCCGTGGTGGGAAGTGGTGGGGAGGAACCACCAGCACTGACCCCCATTTGCCTCTCTCCAGGGATGAGGAGATTCAGAGCAAGTGTGGGATCGATGCCACCACCTACCTCTCCTTCCAGCGGCACCTCCTGGTCTTGCTGATGTTGGTTTGCGTGCTCTCCGTGGCTGTTATCCTGCCTGTCAACTTCTCAGGGGACCTCCTGGGTAGGTGCTTCCCTAGTCACAGGATGACTCAGGAGTGCCATGCAAGCTTCCAAGCCTTTGGGCAAGCACTATGCCTCTGGGAAAGAAGGCAAAAAAAAACCTCTCTCAGAAGCCCCCATGTGAGCAGGAGCCCATTGTCAGCTGGATGACATAGGAACATAAGAGGCTGGGAAATTCAGGGCAGTGGGGACTTGGTGGAGACCTGGGAGATGGAAAAGAAGGGAGCAAAAACCAGAGCCAATAACTGCAATATGGACATGCACACTGTGCTGGTTCCCTTAACCTTCTGCTTCTCCTCTTCCCCTGCAGGACACAATCCCACCCACTTCGGCCGGACAACCATCGCCAACATCCCAACTCAGTAGGTGCTCCCACAGACAGGGGGGCTGTGTGTGCTGCCACTGTGGTGGACACTGCTGGAAGCACCTAGGCACAGAACTCACCATAGCCCCGTGCTGGGGACAGGTCCATGTGAGCAGCACACCACTCACAGTAGCTGTCCTGTCTCTCTCTACTACATGAGCACAGTCAGGGCAGCCAACCCAGTGGCACTGCTCATTGCACCCCACTGCTGGCAGAAGTGCTCTTGGGGATGTTGTGTGGCCTCATTTCTGTAGTGTCTCAGTCAACAGCCTGGGTGCTGACCCTCTAGTTCCTGGGGTGAGTGTCTGACAGCTGGCACGGGGAGGTCCTGCTAGGTGGAAGGGGTGGCCATAGGTGAGATGCTGAATGCCAGGCTGATTCCCATGCCATATGCTCACCACAGTGCTCATTGATGCCCACTTCCTCTCTTCCAGAGACCGTCTCCTGTGGCTGCACAGCATCTTTGCCCTCCTCTATTTTATCTTCACCATCCTTTGCATGGCTCACCACTCTGTCCACCTGGAATACAGAGAGAATGAGAAGGTGAGAAACCACCCCTCCTCCAACCCTGCCTTGTTGAGTGCTAATGGACAACTTCTTGCTTTGCACAAATGCTGGTCCCAGTAGGTAGAGAGGTCTTTAGGAACAGCCTGGAACTGGGCTGGCAGGGAAAGGTATGGCTGATTTTCACCAGCTTCTGGATAAAGGGACAGCCTGGCAGCAAATCTCTCTCTCTTGCTGTCTCATCTCTTGAGACTGAAGCTCTGCTGTATCCATCTGTCTGGGGTATGATATTGTCTGGCTGTGCCCTCAGGGTTTGGGATTGGGCATTGTGGAGTTCTGTGCTGACCTGCCTCTGGGGTGGCAGTTGGTGCCCCAACTCACTGCTGGGTGGACAGGGTGGGAGCATTATATCCTGCAGATCCCTGCCCATCCTGCAGATCCCTTTGCTTCTACTCTTCCCCCAGGTCGCCCGGACACTGATGGTTACCCACATCCCCAAGGAGATCACAGACCCTTCGCTTATCATCAAGCATTTCCAGTGAGTAGCCATGTGCCACAGCCTTGCTGGGTGAGTGGCAGGCAGATGGCAGGGACTGTCCCTGACTCCTGGTGCCACCATGCCCCTGTGTTTGCAGCGAGGCTTATCCCAGCTGCACCGTCACCAATGTCCAGTTCTGCTTCGACGTGCGCAAGCTGATGAAGCTGGATGCAGAGAGGTGAGTGCATACAGTCCGTGTTGCCTCTGGAGGGTGTGCTGCTCCTGCCCACCATGTCAGGCCAGCCAGTCTGGGTTTATATCTGTATGTCTGGTGCTCCCCAAGTGACCTTTCCTATCGGCTCCCTGGCAGGCGCAAAGCCATGAAGGGGCGGCTTTACTTCACCACCAAGGCACAAAAAGAGGGGAAGATCATGATCAAAACTCACCCCTGCGCCCGCATCTTCTGCTGCCGCTTCTGTGGCTTTGATGAGGTAGGAGGGTGTGGGCAGGGCTGCAGGCAGCACACTGGCACCGTAGGCAAGGCAGAGCATGGCGGCTTGGCCCTGCCCCAGTGCACAGCACAGCCCTGGCTGCTCCCACAGGTGGATGCTGAGCAGTACTACGGGGAGCTGGAGGAGAAGCTCACAGATGAGTTCAACGCGGAGCGCAACCGCATCACGCTCAAGCGGCTTGATATGGCCTTTGTCACCTTCCAGGACGAGCGGATGACAGCTGTGTGAGTGTCCCTCATGCAACGCCCATGGGGATGTCCCTCAGCCTGTTGGCCACCACTGCCAGGGAACTGGCGCACCTTGCAAGCTTTTCCAACCAAAGCCAGGCAATGGGTTGGTCTCTTCTATGCCTCTGCCATCTGTGGCGTTGGCTGCCCTGTGAAGGCTGCGGGAAGGGTCTCACAAAAAGTGAGACCTGACCCATGGCTCCCTCTTCCTGCAGGATTTTGAAGGACTACAGCCACATCCACTGTCGCAAGCACCCCCAGCAGTCCTCTGTCACCACCGTGGTCAAGTCACACCACTGGGCTGTTCGCTACGCCCCTGCACCCAGCGATATCATCTGGTGAACCCCCATGGCAGAAGGGAGGGAGGGAGGAAGGGGGAACAAGCAAACATGGGGAAGGCCACATCCATACCTATAAGGACCCCATGTACATAGCTATAAGGAGCCTAGGCCCATAGCTATAGGGAACCCATACAGCTGTAGGGAACCTGTGTCTGTATCTGTATGACACTTTCCCAGGGTGAAAATCCCTCCTATTGCCATAGCAGAAGTCAGCATGGGTGATTGGAGTGATCACCCCAAGGGTGGCAGGGCCCAGCCAGCTGAGACTGGGGGTGATTGCCAGACTCTGATTTCTCCAGTCTGCTTCCAAAGTCTCCTTGTGGTATGGACCTCTGCTGTGGCTGTTCTCTGATCCAGGGGGCTCTGCATGTGACAGCAAAGCAATGTGGGGAGGGGAAGAAGGCGAGCTCAGAACAATGTCTGCCAGGATGGTTGGTGCAGATAGCAGGAGGCAGAGCTTCATGAAGCTATGCCGGGAGGCCCAGGACACAGAGCTTTTCCTCCTCATCATGTCCAAGTTGTATTTTCTTCTTACAGGGAGAATTTATCAGTCCGTGGCACATCATGGTGGGTGCGATTCATTCTGCTTAATATCTGCCTGTTCGTCCTTCTCTTCTTCCTCACTACGCCAGCCATCATTGTCAACACTATGGACATGTTCAATGTCACACACCCTGTGGAGAGCCTCAAGGTAGTCCCTAACCTATGCCAGTTTTCCTAAAAGGTCATCATTTCCGGGCTTATTTGTGATGGGGTGGGGCACCAGCTCTGCACTGTCCTAAGAAGATAAGCTATCACTAGGATGGGCATTGATGAGAAATAAGGTCATTGATGAGGTCATGTCCGTGCTTGCTATCTATACCCTTCTCCTTGTGTTTCCAGTGGCAAAGCCCTGGGACGGCACCTGAGCTTTGGTGCTGGTGTCCATGGAGTCAGGCAGGTTGCTGTCCTGAAGAAAGAAAGGTCTGGAAAGAGCTCATGAGATGTTAGGAGCTCCCAGCGGCACAGCTCCTTCTTGCTCACTGACCTGTGAGCTTTTGGGTGGGCACTCAGAACATGGCTGTGGTGCCTTTGGCTGGCCTCAAGTTACCTCCTGAAACAAATGCCCCTGCTTAGGGAGGGAATGCTCCAGCCCACCTGCTGCACGCACCATCATGTGCTGTCTCCAGTATGGCTGTGCTGTGCTGAGTTGCTGAGGGGGTGTTTGGCATCTCTCTTTCTGCAGAACCCTATCATCACCCAGTTTTTCCCCACGCTGCTGCTCTGGGCCTTCTCTGTCTTCTTGCCCTTCCTTGTCTACTACTCAGCATTCTTCGAGTCTCACTGGACAAGGTAATGGGGCTGGCCCCACAGTCCCCCAGGGCTGCCATACATGGGAGGAGCTGCAGTGGAAGGGGAACCCATCCTGCAGGGAGGCAGGCAGTGAGCAGTAGACCCCCACAGTGGGGCAGAGCCCCCTGGGTGTTTCTCTCCATAGAAAGAGCCCCAAGACCATAACTGAAAGGAAAGTCAGGTGGTTTTAAGATGGATCTGAAGAAGTTTGTAAGAGGGACGGTGTGATGGTGGACTGGCAGCAGCAGGGCCATCCCAGGCATGCTTCCAGCCCTCCAAGGCAGAGGTATGGATTCGGGATGCTTAAAGTAGAGGAAACTGCCCAGCTCCTACTATGTGCTCTCTCTGTCTTGACCCTCCATCAGCCCCAAGCCATGTGCCTGGTCTGATAAGTCCTTGCAAGAGCTTTGCCACCACCTCCCTTCCTTTTTCTGCGGGAAACAGGAGGTTGTGAACTGATACTAGACACCCATCTGCCCCTTGTTGGGTGTCTATACCACCAGGGATGGTAGGAGAGGGCAAAGATGAAGGAGGTTGGGAGTACGAGAGCTTTCACTACAGCAGGTTACTCATGGTGACACACCCTAGCCTGAGAGAGGCTTTGCAAGGTCCCAGTGGAGGCACAGTTCAAATCCACACAGCTTTGTGAGGCAGGGAGTAACTCCTTGGTGAAGAGCGAGACCAAGCCCAGCCCCTCACCCCACCTGCTGCTCTTTCCCAAAAAAGTGCAATGTTCTTTTCTTGTCTTCCCTCTCTGCAGGTCAAGTGAAAATCAGATCACCATGCACAAGTGCTTCTTCTTCCTGGTGTTCATGGTTATCATCCTGCCCTCACTGGGTCTGAGCAGGTACAGACCACCCTGCCATGCTGCTCTCCCTGCTCACAAGCTGCCAGGATCGTGGGGACCCAGGCCCCTCGTCCTGGCAATCCAGCCCCAAAGGGCTAAGATCCCATTGCCACCAAAACACAGTGATCTCTGGGGAGGAAAACACTCTTTAGCAGTGCTGAGCCACTCACACATGGTCACAGATGGAAACCTTCCCCACAGAGGAGTGGAGCAGAGCAGTTTACCAGGCTGCCACAGCTGACCCAAGAGGGCTGGTGACAGTGTTTAGCTGCTGCTTGGGTTCAGCAGACCCTAAAAGGACCTGGTCAGGTATCTGTGTAGCTCCAGCTACAGCAGTCCTGGCCATTCAGGAGGACAGCACACACTCCATGCTGGTCTCGTGTGGCAGAAGAGGCTGCTCTGGCAGTGTAAGGTGCAGAGGGTCTTGCCCACTCAGGACAGAGAAAAGGATGTGCCTGCTGGGTGTCTCTCACATTGCTCTGTAGCTCCCCTTCTGTCTGAGCTGCTCCTCTTCTGTCCCCTCCAGCCTGGACCTGTTTTTCCGCTGGCTCTTCGACACCCACTTTCTGGATGAGGCTGAAATCAAGTTCCAGTGAGTAGCAGGAAGCTCCCAAACTTCCCAGGCAAGCGGGAGCACCTGTTGTCCACCACCAGCAGCTCTTGCAGCTCCTGCCTGAGCATCCTCTCACTGTCTCACCTCTCTGTCGCTGGGGCAGGTGCGTTTTCCTCCCAGACAATGGCGCCTTCTTTGTCAACTACGTGGTCACCTCCAGCCTGATTGGGACGGCCATGGAGCTGCTGCGCATCCCGGGCCTCCTCGTCTACACTGCTCGCCTCTGCTTTGCCAAGTCTGAGCCCGAGCGCCTCCATGTCAAGAGGGTATGTGGCTCTGGTCATCTGTGAGCCTTGTGACCCCAGCACAGCAGAGATGCACTCACTGGAAACTCAGGCTGTTGTGTTTTTGTGGGGACGCTTGTGGGGACTTCTTCAGCCCCCATGGGGGCTGGTGGGGGTGAGGCAGTCCTGTGGGCCAGGGTGCAAAGGCAAGTGCAGGCTTTGCAGTGACACAGGCAGCAATGACACTGTTGGTTGTGCCCCAGAGCCAAGCATACCAGTTCCAGTTTGGACTGGAGTACGCCTGGACCTGCTGTATCTTCTCTGTTGTCATGACCTACAGCATCACCTGTCCCATCATCGTCCCCTTTGGTGAGTATGATCCCATGCCCACGGTCCCAGCCATGCCAAGAACAAGCCTGTCTCAGCCACCAGCAGCAGCATGGGAGTGCAGGCTTCCTGCATGGTACAGGAGGGCACCCTTGGGCATCATCCCCAGGGCCTGCCCTGCTGTCCCTGTGGCCTGGCTGTCCCCATTGCCCTCCACCCAAATGGCTCCTCTTGTCCCACCAGGGTTGCTCTACATGCTGCTCAAGCACATGGTTGACCGGTACAACATTTACTACGTGTACATCCCCACCAAACTGAACCAGCGCCTCCACGTCGCTGCCATCAGCCAGGTTGTGGTGGCCCCCATCCTCTGCATGTTCTGGCTGCTCTTCTTCTCCGTCCTGCGCCTCGGTAGGCAGAGTTTGGGGCTGCTCCCGGCCCCTTCTGAGGGTCGTGTCTGATGCTTGGGGGTGACAAGTCACTGGTGTCACCCTTGAGTTAGGCATGGTATGGAGAGTGGTAAGGGGGAAAGTGTTGTGAAGACCTCGCAGATGAAGGAGGTGTCAGCTTGTATTTTGGGAAGGGGATTGAGAGCTTGTAAAACCCAAACCCTGGGGCTCAGCTGGACATGCAGCAGGTTCTTGAAGGCTTATGTGCTGCCCCAGTGTCTCTGTGCTCTAGGTCCCACCCGGCCTGTCACCCTCTTCACCTTTGTGGTCCTCCTTTCCTGCATCATCTTCTCCTTCTTTGGCCTCTGCCTGAAGAAGCTGCAGCCACGGAAACCCTCTAGTTACCAGGTGAGTGCAGACAGCCACTCACTCTGTTCCTTCACCCCAGTGCATCCCCTCCTTGCTTGCCATAAGGAACCTGAGATAGCACCTGGCTGTCCCTAGCCAAAGCTGGGCCCCCCAAACCATGATTTCCTCATGGCCTCCTTCTCCTCAGATGTCTGACCAGTCTGAGGGCGCCTTCAATGACGTGGAGCGGAGCAGCGTTTCCTCCACCCCTAACTCCAATGTGAGTACCCCTCCGCAGCCCTACTGTGGCCACCTGCTCTTGCTCCCCTGGGTCCTGATGGCCCACTGCCCCCCGGGGCAGCTCTTTGTGGCCACTGTCCTGCAGGAGCCTGAGCTGAGCCTGACACCGGCAGCCTCTCCGGCGCACCAGTCCTATGGCACCATGGGCAACCACCTGGAGCCAGTGGAGGATGGGGAGGATGGGGGCCTGCAGAGCTTCGAGACAGAGCTGGAGACAGTGGAGGGCGAGTACAGGAGCGGCCCCGTGATGGAGAGCCAGGCTCGCTACCAGTGAACAGCCCTGCCACAGGCTGAGAACAGACTGTGCTGAGAGCAGAGGATGTGCCATGGGGCAGGAAGGAGCCTTCCCTGCACTGGTGGGGGCCACCTCGCTAATGGGGCAGGGGGTGACAGGACTGATGTGAGGGAGAGACCCCATTGCATGGGCAGTGGCAGGAGGCTCTGATGGTCCTTCCCGCTGCCTGCACTGGCTGAGCCCCCTAGTGTCCCCCTGTCCCCACCTGCCTCTTCCAGCACACAGTGGGAAAGAGGGGGTGCAGCAGTATAGGGAGAGGGTCTCTCTGAGAGGCCATGCTTTTGGGGGCAGGAGGGAGGCCCTGGCCCCTCTGAGAGGAGGAAGCAGCCCAGACAGCCCAGATGAATGTGCCTGCCACCACGCCGTCCTGTGGGTCCTCAGTGGCAGGGGACAGCCACCCCTAACCCTTCCATCTCATTCCATTCACCTACTGCTCAGGCAGCTGTCCTGCTGCCTTCTCTGCTGCTGGCCTGCAGGTTGCTGCCTGCCCCTGCTTTGCCCATTTTAGCAGGGACTGCTGACGTGCATATGTTTTGGTGGGGGAGGTTGAGTGTCCCTACATATGGCACCAGCGCCCCTACATGAGCACCAACAACCCTGCACCATGGCAGGCATCAAATGCAAGCCCAGATCTTCCTCAGCCTCCCACTCCTTCCCCCCATCTTGCTGCACAATGCCTGTGCCCTTGAGCTCTTGGGGAAAAGTGGGAGGGCAAGAGACAAGTGTGTTTAATGGCTTTGAGGACAGCTCCTTGTCACTCCTCTTCCCTGGCAGCACCCCATCGTGCTCATGCTCTCACTGGGGGTGCCCATGGGACCCAGAACAGCTCTGTCCTAATGCAACAGAACAGGGGAGGTAGGTGGAAGGTAGCCTGGAGTTCTGGGTCCTACTGGTCCACCACATCCTGCCTGCCCTTGTCCACAAGCTGCAGCTGTGGGATGTTCCCCCAGTAGCCACACTGCCTTGGGAGTGTGAGTCCTGCTGTGATTAGTGTAAATGCGCCATTACCTGCCCAGACAGCATCCCTGGAGTTTTCCAGCTCACCAGAGTAGCTGTGGTGGCCCCTGGGGACAAGGGTTTATCCTCATCCTGCTCAGCTCCTCTCCCACCATAGTCCACCTAGGCATGCTGGCTCCTCATTCAGCCCTACTTTGGCCTCAGGGCTGATTTTCCTGTCCCTGATTCTCCTGCTAGCTTCAGAGCAACTAGAGTTGCCACCGTGCCAGGGCAGTGCAAGGAGGGAAGGGAGGAAAGTGCAGCTCTGCCAGCACCAGGGCTGCTGGCATGGGGAGTGCTGTTGTGCAAAGGCAGATGCTCAGCCAAGGCACTGGTCAGCATTAGTAGTGCCACTGGGAGGAGGGGTAGCGTGCCAGTTCTGGGCTGAGGGGAAGGTTAAAAGGCAGCCCAGCAGTGAGAGCATCAAGGGGGCCCTTAGGACATTCCTGTGGGGCTGGTGGGTCTCAGCTCAGCCAGCTGGCAGTCCCATGGCCCCCGTCCCACCCACTCTCCTGCATGCTGGGGCGGTGGCTGCAGCACACTTGCCACAAAGTGGTTCCCCTGGGAGAGCCTTGAGCTCAGATGCACCCTTCCTACCCAAAAAGGTTCCCTGGGGGGTTTGTGGCCTCCTGCCCAGGTGCCCCCATGGTTGCCCATGGCTCAGCTGCTCCCCTCACTGCCTGCTCCAGAGGCAGCCCCAGGCAGGGCACGGGGATGCTGGTGGCCTCCCTGAGGGTAGAAGCAAGTGCCTGCCAGTGGCACTGTGTCCTCAGGAGCCTGGGCTGCTGGTCTGATTGCCCTTGGCTGCCCCACTGTAGGAATGTGCCAGAGGTCTGTACCTTCTCGTGATTTATTGCTATGACCGTGCCTTGAATAAAATGACTTCACCCAGCTGCTGCCTGGTGTCGTCACCCCTATGCGTCTTTCCTGGCACTGGTTTAGGGGGAACCCTTGCACTGGAGCCTTTTCCCAGCTCTGGGCTGTTTTTGACACTGCCTGGGGATGTCCTGCAGAGGCTTCAGTGCAAGGAGACTGCTTGGACACATCCCCACCTCCAGACGTCCCACTATGATCCCCATAAAAATAAACCCCAACAAGTGGGCAGAAGCAGCAAAGTTTCAGGAGTGGAAGAGCACCTCGCTGTATCCCAGATAGACTGGCACAGCCCTTGGCATCATCCCTCCACTGGGGGTGGGTTGCAGACCTGGGACAGTCGTGTGCCTTCCTTGCCCACCTTCTGTCAGCGGTCACTCCATTGGCAGAGCTGGCTCAGAACACCACCAAAGGTACAGATGCTGCTTGAAGGTAGCAAGAGGGTAGCCTGGAGCCCCTCTGCAACCAAGGGGCAGGGGCAGGAGGAACCCCCATCCCATCTGAGGATGGAGCAGATGTTCCCAAAGCTGAACTACCCACCAGCAAATCCCAGGGAAAGGGGTGAACACCATTTTGGAAGTCCTTCTCTAGATTTTGAGAAAACAGTGCTCTTTTCTGCCCTCCTCCCTCCTAAAATACACACTATGATATAATTTTATCTGAATTCCTGCTTGAATGATTTGCCTCTGGTTTCAGCAGGTTCCTCCTGCTGGCTGCCCCACAGCTTCCCTGGGATGAGCCCTGCCCCTCTGGTTTAGGGCACAGGGCAGAAGGCATGGGGAGGGCTTCCCTTTGGGTGAAAAACTGGAAAACTAAAAACCCATCGCATGCCCCTACAGAGGCCCCCCCCCATGGTTTGTAATGAGTCGTAAACAGAGTTAACAAGGCATTGCTGTGCCCGGGAGCTGGGCAGGAGCTCTGGCTGTGAGCAAGGGCTGTAATTGCCGTAATTGCCGTCGGTGGCAGCTTTCCCGGCCCTCACACCGGGAGGCTCATCACGGCCTAGTGCGGGGGCGTCAGCCCCGTCACACCGCACCTCTGCCTTGAAACCCGCTCAGGAGCCCGCCCCCTGACTGCAGCCTGCGCTCTCAGAATCCCTCACAGCCGCGGCCCAGCAATCGCATCGAGTCTCCCACTGTGCCGGCTGGTGGCAGGCAGTGACGGGAGCATTCCCACTGGGCAGCAGCCACAGCAGAGGGGCAGTTTGTGGGAGCTGTGGCAAACCTCCCTGCTGGCACAGGCAGTCAAAGACGGGAGTGCTTCTGGAGGCTGCCATGCCGGCCCTTCCTTGCAGTGCCAGGTTTGGGCTCCCACACCAGTCCTGAGGCCAGGAAGAGCTGGAAAACTTGTTTTATCAATGACCCAAAGGGGGTATTTCTTTGCATTCAGATCTCTGCTGCTCTCCTTGCCCTTCACAGCCCATCGCACATTGCCTTGTGGAACAAGCCCATCCTACATGAGCAGCGTGACTCTCACAGGATGTTTTTCCTTCTCTCCTGTGCCAGGGCTGGGACTTCCAGCCTTTGGGAGATGTTATTACAGACCCTGAGCTGACTTCCCCACTCTAGACACCATTCTTCAGCATCAAGTGCCCAACTCTCACAGGGCTGGAAACCCATCATAACAAAGCTAGAACATGCTAGAAGACAGAACCTTCTGCATCCTCACCAGCAGCTCCCTGGTCAGGACTGCTGGAATGACTCCACAATCCAGCTGGCAGGGTCAATGATGCTCCATGGAGCCAGACAGGACTTGGTTATGAGGCCATGCTCTGCTGCTGCAGATGACCACCAGTGGGTAACCAGGAGCAGGTCACCAGCAATAGGTGAGCCAGTGCTATGTCAAAAAACAAAAGCAGCAGCTGAACAACAGAAAAGGGATTTTTAGGCTGATTGCTTAAAATTCTGATTCCATTAGAGATTATTATACTTGAAGGGTCTGAGCAACCAGTAGCAGGGTGTCTCTGTTAGCCCCTCCACTGCTCACCCATTCCATTACCAGGCATAAAAGCATCCAACACACTTTTGCTGGTGGATGCCTTCTCATGTCAGTCAAGCTGCATTACACAACTGCTCCCAGTGACCAACATCTCCAAAGCTAGAATCAAGAAGAAACTAGTAAACCCCCCTCTGTCATACTTTTTTTCTGGTCTGCTTGGGCCTTTTATATTAAAATAAACACAAGACATCAAAAACAGCTAAGACTCACTGTTGTTTTTTAATAAACAGTTCAGCTGGGTATAAGAGGCACACAGACTAGTTCAGTTCTCTTGGGAGTTACACAAAACATGGCACAGAAGAGCAGAAGTAAAGGAGCTGGGAAAGCTAGAGGGAGCAGGGATGGTTTGGGCAGTAACACCCACACCCCACCCATCACACAGCTGCCTATTTGTCACATGGAGCCAGCAGGTGTCCCATTCCCGTGATGCTGAAGGCTGATGCCCCATAACAGGGTTGTAAAGTGGACATCCCCACTCCCAAACCCTCCTGCCCCATACCATGCCATCAAAGCTAGTGTCTTGCTCCAGCCCCTGCTCCTCCATCCCTCACTGCTGGGTGCAAGAATAGGAAGGACTTTACCTGATCCAGCTGATGGAGAGAGACATGGGCCAGGATGAGGGCCACCACCACACTGCAGGGCTGCAGAGGCAGAACATGGTACCCTGGGGAGGACAAGGAATGTGGCGATGTTCACCACCTGTTTCACAAAAACCTATTAGCTTGCCTCCCAAACACAGCTGGAGGGTTTTTGGCTTGCTGGAAGCCCTTGGCTACCATCAGGCCTCGTGGCAGGGCACTAGAGACCCATCTCACAGGGCACCTCATCATCCCCTCCATGGCACAGGCCTAGGAGCCCTCGGTTATGTTGAGCAGGCAGCCTTCTCCTGCCCCAGAGTGGAGGACATCTTAGAACAGGAGGAATGTGTCCTCAGAACAGGACCATGTTAGACCTCAACACTAGGCTCCTCCTGTCCTGAAGAAGAGGCAAAAAAAAGGGTGCTGCCTTTAACTAAATAATTTCTCCATGTCCCTGCTCTGGGGCTAGTGGGGGCTAGAAACATGGTTCTGCTTGTTCCACAGTGACTTTCCCATAAAGATGAACTCTTCCTCAAAGTGCTCAAGTTCAGCCCCCTCACAGAGCCCTCAGGTGCTGCCTCTCAGCAGTTTTCTGGGATTTCTTCTAGCAGATGCTATCTCCTCACTCCTGTGAGGGTGAGGAACTCTGCAGATGGGCACAGTGAGCAGCTGGGAAGTGCTCCAGATTCTGACAGCATCAGCAGAAAGATTCCAGCTATGCTTCCTCTGGCCAAGAGCCACAATTTCTGGAAGCTGTTGCTATGACACGATTGCAGCGTTCATTTTTATTTTAAGACATCTTTTCCTTGGATTTACTTTATTTTGCTTAACACAAAGCAGTAAACAGACATTGCTACTGCTGCTGTTGCTGCCGCATTTCAAATGGCTTTAAGGTTAAACCAGCTGGCCAAATCAACACAAAGCCTTTCAGCTGGCAGCCCAACCCTGCCAAAAGTAGTCTCACCTTGGGATTAATGTGAATCCACTACTGCCTGAAGCATCCCTAGGAAACCTACTGGGTTATGGCCAACCTCACACAGGGAAAAGCCAGGGATCCCATCCAGGTCAGAGGCAAGGCAGAAGAAAGCACCAGGATTAACCATCTGGTAATGATATACTGATGAAGGGAGAGGGGGAAAAATCTCTGTAAGGTGTGAGGACAGCCACATGGTGTGACCAGCCTTGCTCTCTTGCTGCCTTTTGACCTGGATGGAGCCAAATCTGTCACTGCCACAGCTGAACCAGGTACAGCAGCACAGGACGACTGAGCAATGTCAGACCTGGCAGGTAAAGCACAGAAAATAGGATTTTGGGCAAATAAACCCAAGAGGCCTATACCAGCTGTCACCTACCTAGGGTGGGTAGCAAGAGGAGGGAAGATGAGCAAGGTAAAACCCAGAGTAGGTACATGGGTGTTGGTGTTCCTGAAGGAACCTGGGGCAGGGTGCCATACCTGTGCTGTGGCACTGCCAGGCTTCCCTGCAGGGATATGCCCTGCCAGCCCTTAGCAAAGGCAGAGACATGCTCGTGTTGAAGCAGGGTGGAACCACGTGAGAGCCCCACAGCACGTGGTGAGTGGCAGAGGCAGCCATGGGCTGGTGCAGACAGACAGACAGACAGACAGAGGCGGGGAGAGGCAGCGAGTGTGGTGTGAGACTCTCCTTGCTCAGGACCACTGCATGGTCAGGGATAGGGATGGCTGGCAGGATCTAGTCCCCTTCTGGGAGGGTCTCCCAGCCACGTTGCATGGCTTTCACCACAGCATTGTAGAGTTTGCTCCAAGCTTCCTGCACCTCTGGGCTGAAGGCAGCACCAAGGCTTTTCTCCAGCATGTACAGCAAGGACTCGCCGACAGTCTGCAAACCAAACAAGGAGGTGTCAAGCTCAGCTCCAGAGGATGACATGTAGTCTCTTGTCTCACTTCGCCACCTTTTTTGACTTCTCCAATTGCAGGGCACCTGCTCCTCTTCCACCAACAGTAGCAGGCCCTTCCAGTCCCTGGCTCGTCAGAGGGGGCCCAGAAGCAGCCCATGTCATCCTCTTCCCCTGCCCTGTGCTGGCCCTCACCATGCACGAGTGCAGAGTGGAAGTCAGGGAGCAAGGGCAGACACTGCACATGTAACACCAGGGGAGAGGTACACATCCAGTTTCTGGTAGCTGGCCCTATCCCTTGGCATAGCAGTGGAGCAGCAGAGCTGAGCAATGCCCTGATGTCAGGAGAGTGGATCAGACCCCATGCTGGATGTTTAGGGCATGTCTCAGTGCCTCTCAGACTTCTCCACAGGGCACTGCTCCTCACAGAGCTGTGAGCAGCCCCATGCAGTAGGATGCATGAGCATGGAGGAGCTCCTGCAGGAGCTCCTGCACACTGAGTGCAGAGCTACTGAGGATCACTACCCCAAACAAAAGGGACCCTGCTCCCTCTGAAGAGAACTAAAGTTAGCAATATCAGGAATGAGCCAAGTGTGGGGTAGAAAGCTTTTCTTCAACCTGCCCTTCCCCACTGCATTTCTGTCCACGCTTCATAGCAGGAGAGGAGTAATCAAGGGTTTAATATGGAAGACACTTGGGTGTTACTGGCATGGAGGAAACAGGCTGAGGGGCCAAAACTCCATCCCACTGCAGACACAGAGAGGTGGATGCTCCCTTTTCCAGGAGTGGTGAGGTTTGCCCACAGCATTAGATACAAAGGATCCAGAGCAAAGGCTGAGCCTGCAGCCCTGTGGCACAGGAGAGACTTCAGTGTCCTAAACCACAGTCCTCTTCAAACAGTGGAAATACTTTGCTCCTATCTATCCTTTCTGCCTGGGCTTACTGGGCAAGGGCAGAAAACAAGGGGAGCTCAAAGGTTTCCCTCATTGGGGCAGTGTCACTACATTGGTATCAGCACCTTGGACAGGCTGCCCTGAGCCATCAGCTTTCTCTCCAGAGAGCTGAACCCAGAGGAAGGATGGGGACAGCTGAGGGTTGCAGGCAGGGATGAACAAACACAGCCACAGTGAGATAAGAGAGAACACCTCACCGAGAAAGACTCAACCTTCACACCAACTGCCTGGTGCTTCTTGCCAAGGTTGCAGAGATACTCTTCCAGGCAGGACAAGTTCTCCAGGTGGCTCACAGCAGCATCAATCACCAGCATCACCTAGCACAGGAGCAGAAAGGCAGAGTGGCATTAACAGAAAGGTTCAGCTCTCTTCCCAGAGGAAACAAAATGGTTAACCCTCTATTTCACCCTTGTCAGCCTGATCCCCTCCCAGCCCAGATGCCCTCTGAGCTTTCCTTTGCTCTACTGTGATCCATGTGTCACATCAGTGAGACTGGCATCAGCACACACCACATCCTTCCATGGACACTACCAGAGCTGCACAGCAAGCAGCACTGCTGACCATGCTGGCCCAGAGGGGATGAACAGCCCTACAGGAGAGGAGTTGCAGGTTGCCTAATGCATTAATTACAACTCCTAGGACACCAGGACAACTGCATGGGAGCTCTTGACCTGGTCTGGTAAAACATATACCATAGTCTCTCAGGAGCATTGAGAGTCAAATGGAAACAGGACAGAAAAGATTTAATGAAGAATGAAGGGAACAGACACAACGAATTAGAAGAAGAGATTAAAGCCAGGGCATGGTTAGCTTGGCAAAGCCAAGCGGTGATAGAATTGTGCCCTGTAATTTCAACAGGCAATTTACCTCCAACAAGAGCAAAGAACTCAAAGCAATAACGTTAATTTTGCCAATAAAGAGAGGCTGTAAAATAACAAAAAGCTTGCAGCTATCAGAGGACCCCAGTCCTGAAACAGCCTCTTAACAAGGAATAAAGACAGGCAAGCAAAGCACCAAACTGGTTTAAAGATGGAGCCAGGCAGTTTATGAAGACATCTGCAAGCCAAGGCTGTGCTTTGTCCCAGTGTGGCTTCTCTTCAGGGTTCAGCAAAGGGTCTCTGCTGCACCAGGTGTACTGTGCATGCATGAGTCTCTCCTCAGCTGCTCCTTTCTCTGTTTGGGGGGGAGGGGAATGTGTACTGCAGCACTCCCTCGGAGGCTCTCTGAGAGGTTCTTCTGGCTCTCCAGTTGCACCAACAACCTCTCCACAGCAGCGGGGCCAGGGTAGCCTGGCTCCCTGCCCAGCTCTGTGCCACCTCCTGGTCAGTGTGTGGCCAAGCAGAGAGCTTCAGTCCTCATCGGGACACAGGTGAGCTCCCTGAGGCACTTCCACAGTAGGAGAAGGATTCTTTCAAAAGCTTTCACAGGAAGCAACCCACTCTCAGATGAGGGCATGGAAATCAGCATGGTACCTCTTAGCCATCATAACCTGTTTTCTCATCCCCTCCCACTGCAGTGGACACTTTGTCCTGGCCTTCTGCTAGCCTGAGTAACCCCCTGCAGTTGCCATCTCAGGAGGAGACTTCCCATGTGTTCCCTGGTCAGACACACCACAGTCCCAAATCATTACCAAAGAGTTTCTTCCTCCATGGAGACTGTGCTCCAGCCATGCCACAGCCCTTCTCTCACCTTCCTGATGTGATCCAGGAACTCAGGGGCAGAGAGGCACTCCTGAGGGCTGGCAAACTGCTTGCAGTTGTACTGGAAAAGGGGCAGTAGGTCAGGATCCAAGTCAAACAGCCTGCAACAGCAAGAAAGAACACTGCATCTTCTCACTTCCTCAGCTTTAAATAAAGTCCCACTCATCCCATCAGCAGCACACCCACAGCTCACTTCTGCCTTCCGTCCCACCTACTGATCCCTCCCCATCTGTAAAAGATCCAAAAGTTCTGAAAAGTTTTCATTTGAGGCAATCCAGATTACCTGTAGACAAAAACCTTTCTGTTTCTCTAGCCCATAACCCCAGCTCTCTGATACATATTTACGGCACCTGAGAACTAGTCCCAACCCTTTGGAATTCCTCCCAGCCTGGCTCTCCTCCTCAAAGTCTTGGCTGTTGTCTCAACTATTCCCATTCCCACTTTTTGATCCCCTTGAACCCAAAAGCTCCCAAATCAGGGGAGGCCTCCAAGCTGCAGCAGCCATCTGGACCAAGGGGGGCATGTACAAACTCAGCTGATGCGCCACTCCCTGACAGGATCATCAGCTCCCATTTCCTCTCCCCCTGCTCCCTTCCTGCCCCATCCTCCCTTGCCAGTGCATGTCAGCAGCCACCCAGGTAGATATAACAGGCCACCGGCAATTCAAGCCAGTCTCTCTTCTCCTCATCCTGCACATTAAACTACTGCACCCCTCTCCTCCACACTGTTGTGCCTGCTTTAGTCCTGCTCTGGGAGATTTGGATCCCTCTCCCTGCGGAAGCTGCTCATCAACTCTCCAACTATCCTTTTTAAACGACTTTTCGTTGATTTTTTTCTTTTTTCTCGTCACATAATTGATAAATTAATCTGCTGAGCAGAGGCAAGAAGCCATTCCACCCGGCGCACCATTTCCTCTGCCCTGCGACTGAATCCCTCCCCGGCGGCCAGGTCGGTGCCTGGGGCTGCACAGCACTTCCCTCATCAGGGAATGATCGGGCGGCCCCTTCCACGCACTCCTCGGAGCCAAGCGGACACAGAGCCCTTCGAAGAGCAGAAGTCGCGGTAACAAGGCAGGGGATGAGCGGCAAGAAACGCACAAAACCCGCCCGCCGCTTCTCTCACTCTCCGTCTCCGCGTGGCAAAGTTCTCACCCGCGAAGGACGGGAAAGGCAGGAGCGGAGCCCAGCCCTGCGCCACGCCGCTGCCCCACGGCACCTGCAGCTTGGCGGCGGAGTGGCCTCGGCTCCCCGCGGACCGCCAGCCACGGGAGGGGAGAGAGGCCAGGGGAGGGGAGCCGGCCAGGAGCCATCGCCAAACACAGGGAAGCGTTTCTCTCCAAGAAGCGGAGCCCGTCCATCCCTCCCGCATGGGTCGGTGGGGCGGGCAGGCGGCCGGGACCGGGGTGTCGGTGGCCGCATCGCGCCGCTCACCTGGTGAAGAGGACGAGGCCGTGCTGCACGGGGCTGCCGCTCAGCCGCTGCCAGCTCTCCCGGATCAGCGCTCGCTGCCCGCCCGACAGCGGCATCCCGCTCTCCATGGCGGGGGCGGGGGCCCTGCCCCTCGCCGCCCGAGGC
>JANPWX010000317.1:1784803-1819365 GCA_024734555.1 Trochalopteron elliotii
CGGCCCCGCCACGGCCGCACCCGCGCTCCGCCCGCCCGTACCGCCGGGCCCCGCTCCACCCGCGGCTGCCCCGACCCGGGAAGGGAAATCTCACCGAGTATTTCCCACTCGGGAGAAGGAAGGAGAGATGGAAGGAAGAAAAAAAGAAATTCGAAATGCCCAAACTTCCCTATCCCGGGCCCGCGGGGCAGAACAGAAAGTTCAACTGGTTCACGGTTGACATTTCCCGTCGTCCTGATTTTACAGCAGGGCAGAGCCGTGCCACCGGGACCTGGCCACCTTCGCTCACCATCAGCACAGCTCCCTCTGAGAGTAACGTTGCTTGGGAGGGCCTCAGTGATGCTCCGCAGCATCCTCTTGCTCTTGGCCACTTCCACTGAGACTCTGGATGCTACGCAGCCACCTGCTATCTCCACAGGCAGATGCAGTCTAGACACTGCAAGGTACGTGTCTAATTTAAGGCTAATTATGCCAGCTGAAGCAGGCAAAGTTGTTCATAACAGATGAGAAGACATGACATCTTTGTCAAATGTGTTCAGGATGCAGAGATTCTATTTGCTGTTCAGACACTGCTTAATTTGGCCCCAGGTTTTATGCAGCACAGAGGAAACAAAGCAAGAAAAGGCAAATGAGGTCTCAAGCAACACAAGGGAAGTCAGGAAAGTTAAGGTTTTCAGAAGGACAAGAGCAATACAAAAGTGTAACTAATACTGAAACCATCACAGTCTGCACCAAAATAACAATTGTGTTGACCTGATTACAAGTCCTGCTTCTGTACATCAGACTTATTTCTGGTAATCAGGAGAAAAGACAGAAGCCTCCAACCCATCCCAGGGCACATAGACTCAGTGTAGGCAGAAAGGAGGCTCTTCTTGTGGGAGAATTGAAAACACTCCCTGGAAGGAGACATGTTCAAAGGCTCAATGTTATGTTCTCAGCCCCAGCTTGTCTCCCAGGGGCCTTTCTCCTGTAGAGCTGTAGTGACAGCACTGACTGCAGTGACAGCAGGAAGCCACCCAAGATGGCTCTGCAAGTGCCAGAATAAATTACCTGTTTTCTCAGGATTTTGAGACCTCACGTTCTCAGCCCAGGCCAGACAGGATGCTGCATAGGAAAAGTTCCACATATGTTAAAGGAAGCTGACGAACCCTGTCCTAAAGTTGGGCTCTTGAAGGAAGAGTCCAACAAACTCAAAAAAAAAAAAAGAAAAAAAGGCACATTCACTAAGTCACTGTCATGATAACCACTGAAGCAGCAAGGACCCTGAAATACAGGGTTAATCTGAGCAGGGTGGAGAGGACCAGCCCAGCAGTGCCAATGCAAACATTAACCTTTAGCTATCTTGCAGCTGATCAAGCAAACCAACGGTGAGCATGAAGTGCCATCCTTTGTCATCTGTGTAAGGTACTCTGACATTTCAGCCAGTTATCACAACCACGCAGACGTGGAGCTTCACCAGAGCCTGGCTGGACAGTTCAGCCTGGTCCTGCTAACAATAAAGGGTAGAACACATAGGCAGTGGTGTGCTGCCAGGGTACTGGAAAGGAGCATGGAGAGTCATCCCAGGCCACAAGATCCTGAGGAGCAGAGGTGAAGCACATATGTGCAGCAACCAAGGCTGATTATTTGCCTAACAACATTTTGAATACATACAGAGCTGGCTAATAGTATATAGGCTGATAGTAAGGAAGAGAAACTCCACAAAAGCAAGTTGTAGTTAAGAGTGATCACTTCCTGAAGATTCATTGGGATGTGGGGCACTTTTCCTCCCATCCACATAGGGCACCATATCAGCTACCCTATCCCAGGGCAACAACAAAATACAGGTTCAGCCATAGTTTCTGATAGAAAAGTTGTCTCAGACAATAGCAGTGAAGCTGTGATGGCAAAAGAAAACAGTTGCTCTTGTCCAAAATGTTCCCCCTGCACCGTCCCTCTGTGCTGCAGGTGGCAGCTGAACGCTCACAGACAAGGCACAAGCGTTAGAACAAACCAGATATATGGGCCTGCCTTCTGGCACTGAAACATCTCCACTCTCTTAATAGACCCAGCATTTTTTCCCCTGTGACAGCACAGGTCTTCCAGCACAGGAAGAAGGAGCTGCAAGGAGGGACTTGTGATGGAAACAGGGGGAGCCCAGGGGTAAGAAACGTTCAAACCACCATTCAAATGATTTAAAAGGCCGAGGGCTTTGGAGAGACTGTGCTCTTGCCTGTGTGCAAAGCAGCTTCTCCCTTGCAGTTGTGGCTGTCAGAGCTCCTCCTGCTGTCACGGCACTGAGGTGCTGAGAGCACAAGTTGAGTCCAAAGAGGATTTAAAGTACAAGGAAGCAAACAAAAAACCCCTCTCTTCTTGTTCCAAATGTTTTCTGGGCCTTAAAGTATGAGAATCTTAGCAAGAGGTTGAGCACTGCAAATGTTTCCATAGTCTGAGGGTTTCCTGTGATGGTTCTCAGCTCCCTTGGCTACATGTACCTAACCTGGCAGTTTAGCTCTTTTCTGAGCTGCTCTTGTGTGGATTTCTGCAAGACCATCCCTGGAGCCCTCATGAGTGAAGAACAACCAGATCAGCAGCACAGACTGTTCCAGAATCATCTGTAGACTACTTGAAGAAAAGGGAGGGAGGTTTTTGGAGAAATTCACTGACATGCAAAGAGGATGATAATGCTCTTTTGTGCTTTGGGACAACACAAATTTATAATGTTTTTAGTTTGCACTGGGTTTCATTATTGTAAGCTACATCCACTTCAAGTTACAGTATCAACACTCTCAACTTCCCTTGCCAAGTGTTGGCTTTACTTCTTCAGTGCCTCAGTTTACCCACATGGAAAGAAAGTTTCCCAACCTCATAAAACAGTGTGACAGAACTAGGAGTAAGCTCACAAATGCCAGGCCCCAGCCCAGCACTCAGGGTTCACAGCACCTGGAGAACAACCCTCCCTGCCCAGGGAGGCCCAACCTGCCTGGCCCAGAGATGACTGCTTTGCCCGTACTGCTGTGGCACTGTCAGTTTTCATCCCTGCTGCTGCACTAACAAACCCATATCTCCCTTTGAACTCCTGCTCATTTCCAATTCTACATCTGTGAGTCTTCATGAATAAAGACACTCTGATCTATCTGCCTCAGGCTCCCTGCTCACTTAGGATACAGACTCCTGGGTTTGGCTAATCCCCTTTGTTTCCCCTTGTCCCCAGTCTCCTCAAAACCAGATTATGACAGGTTCTCTTTTCCCCAGACTCCCATCCCCTCCCATCCCATCCCATCCCATCCTCAGGTGGGTGCAGAAATCATGCAACATTCCCAAATTTCTTCTCAAGCTACCCCCTCAGGCCATGGTATGGCACAGTTCAGTAGCAAAGCAAGTCACGAAAGATGGTTGCATTACAATAATCAAAAGTGATGCAGAAGGTACTAATCTTGTCCATAAAATGATTAAGATGAGCTGCAGAGCTTGCTTGCTGTCACCATGGCTGTGGAGAGAGCAGGGCAGCACTACCACCCTCAGTGGTGGGGATCTGGGCTAAGGGAAAAGGGATAGGTAGAGGGAGGATTCAACAGTAGAATAAAATGAAAACTTCTTTTGAATTTAATTTGCTAGACATTCCCAGATTTTATCTTGAATATCCTGTGGCCAGCTAGGGAATATTTGAACAGGCAGGTGAAAACAGTCCTAGGATGACCAGACATGAAGTGCTGAGAAAAGTCAAAGGGGATCACACCAAGCTGTTGCACCAGGTCTGGCACTTGCAGATGCTCAGACCTCACCCCAGATGTTATTCACCTTGGGCTCCCAAGCACAATGATAACACCAGCAGGCTGATCTTCCAAGAAGCAACCTCTGCCTTTTGTAAGTCACTCTACCAAAGTGGGTTCAAAGAGTTCAAGACCATGTCAGTCTTGACACACAAGCTGAATTTGGTCATAAGACACAGCTATGGAGATGCGTGCATCCCAAGCTGGTGGGATGCAAGCAAAAAGCTCTCCAGCCTCATTAGCTCAGCATGGTGCTCCAGCTAATACACCTGGCAACTTGGCAAGCATTGTGTTAGCACAGGCACCTGGCTTCTGTCCTACCTAGGGATGATGCACATGGTCTTGGATCTTCCTCCAATTGTCCTTACACATCTGGACTGGCTTATCCCTCAGCTGCTGAAACATCATGGCAATAACTTGTAAAAGAATGCTTTGTTCATTGTGAAGTCTCCTCTGTAGTTTCCCCCCAGGACTTCTTTTTTCAGAAGCACTGCTGGTCTCTCAAGTGGTCATTGATCGTCTTCTCTCTGATCTCAACTCTCTTTGTTCTCTCCCTCCTTGCAATTTAAATTGACACTGTTGATTAGGCCATCTCTTATAAATGTTTCACCTACAGCAGTTGTCTCCAGGAATAGCATTTTTGATATGATGTATTAAAACAAAGATTTTGTATTTTACTGTACCCATTCCTTCATGTCAGGGCTGTGCCAGCATTCCCACATTTCAGCTTTGCACTCAGCCATCTGGTCTCAAAGCAAATGCCATGTATTGTTCCTTCTGTGTGGGACACTTGTGGCTTGAGACCTTCTCCTCCTCACCTGAGCCATTACAGCTCTGGGGATTCATCAAAAATAATTCTCCTGTTCACTGAGGAATTTTTCACCTGCAAACTGCACTGCTAGGTTCACCACTAAACCATGTCCCCAGGTGTCACATCTACAGGTTTTTTGTACACTTGAAGGTATGGTAATTCCACCACTTCCCTGGGCAGGCTGTTCCAACACCTGACCACCCTCTGAATGAAGAAATTTTTCCTCATATTCAATCTAAACCTGCCTGGTACAACTCGAGGCCATTTTCTCTCATCCTGTCACTTGTTACTTGAGAGAAGAGACTGACCCCCACCTTGCTATACAGCCTCCTTTCAGGTAGCTGTAGAGAGAGATAAGGTCCCCCCTGAGCTGCTTCTTCTCCAGGCTAAACATCCTCAGCTCCATCAGCTGCTTCTCATCAGAGTTGTGCTCCAGATCCTTTACCAGCTCTGTTACCCTTCTCTGGACACGCCTCAATACCTCAACATCTTTCTTGAAGTGAGGGGTCCTAACTGAACACAGGATTTGGGGTGAGTGCTCAGAAGGAGACAGTCATTGCCTTGCTCCTGCTTGGCCACACTGTTTTTGATGCACGTCAAGAATGTAACATCTTAATGCACGTTAACATTGTCATCTTAACTGATTCTCCCCACTTCTCAGCTGCTTTCATTCTCCACCTTGTAACCAAACAGTTCTTGTCCCTAAAGCACTGCATGGCACCAGCACACTGCCAGGATGTGACTCAGCTGAGCCAACACAGATGCTTTCATAAGGACACATAATCTAAACTCTCATTCTGATCAACGGAGAAACCCAAGTACTTCAGAACCACCTCATCCTAAAATACATGGTGAAAAAAATAGGTCAGGTGAATGAAGCCTTAAGACTACTTTTGTCAGCTGCATGACAAGATGACAAGCTTTGGATGCAATACAGAGATAAAGCAATGACTGCAAGAAGGATAAAAATGGAAAAGCAATTTACAATAATTATAATGCTTGTCAGACTTACACCCATTCTATAAAGCACAAACTTTCTACTTCCAGAGCATGCATTACATGGGCCAGAGTTACAGTTAGTGAGGGTGTATTAGAAAACAACTCCAAAGTGTACAACCACAATCCTTGGATGTAAACCAGGCAGGAGTGGTAGGTGCAGTGAAGATGAAATCCATATGATTTCAGCATATGGACCTCGGGGGGACTGATGCTGGAAGACATGGTACAGATTGGGAAACCTCATGGGTAAACCAAAGAAAATTAAAAGGAGTTCATGAGAGATTGAGGGCCAAAGGAAGCAACTTGCATTGGAAGTTTCTATTTGGTTAGAAATTAGAATATTAAGAAGCATCTTGAAGACAGAGCACAAAATCTATATTAAAACACCAGGTTGTAAAAAAGCCTCATTCTTGTTTAGGAACAGGTAACGAGGTGATGGCTGGAATCTAGAAGCCTATAAATCTGGCAGGTTCAAATCGAGTGCAAATTGGAATCAGCCACCACTATTCACCCATGTGAGAGATCACTTACCTGCAGAAAGAAGCCATTCTTCCTTCAGAGGGCAATGAGAAGTTTTACTTCAGATATTATCAGCATTTTACGAACAACATTTCCTTCTTTTTTGTCATTTCCCTGCATTCTAGCACAGCTTCTGTATCAGCAGTCCTCTCTTCCAGAACAACAGCCCTGGTCAGACAATATCCAAAGACCAACTTGTACTGTGTGAAGCAATACAAGAAGTCAATAGGCTTTTCAGTAACCATTTAACAGCCTATTGTATCACCCTGTACAGGCCACAGTCCAGTTCCCAGCTGTCCCGGCTGTACTTCAGCAGCCCCTGGAACATGTCCAGACAGATTGACTGGCTCTCCTCCAGCACTCATCTGGGCATCAATGTGTAGTCCCAGGTAAGGTGGCTTTATGTTGCTTTTTCCCATCTAGCTCCACCCCAAGCAACCCCTTTTTACACTGTACTCAAAAGCATATCCCAGCCCCTCACTACAGCCTCATATAAAGCCAGATTCTGATTTTCAGTGTTCCAGTATTATTACAGATGCTCACATTTAGTTCACAGTAAGGGCCTCATTCGTACAAAACTGTGCACCAGTCTGGTGTTATGGACACTACAGACTGAACATGACTTACAGAAAAATGCTGGGTTTCTGAATAAAGTGCTTGACCTGTCAAATGAAGTGTTCAGAGGTAACCTATCAGAAGCTTGATTAAAATACCTAGTAAACCTGACCTATTATACATATTGACAATTTACCATATCTTTAAATTGGGAGAAATAAACCTGTTTCGACAGACAGGACTTTATTCTTGTCCAAATGTACCAAACGTTTCACTCCCTGTTGTCCTCACCAATACATTGCTTGGATTGCGGTAAAATCTGATCTCCCAGAATTGCAGTCCAGCAATACTTATGTGCTAAAAGCTGATGTACATCATCACTATCCTAGATTAAATTCTCCAGTGGGTCCATTTAAAGTTCATGTTGTTACTTCAAGCATGTATGTGAGGAAGAAATGAAAGGGGGGAAAAACCCACCCCAAAATCCAGACACAAGGAGATTGCTTCAAAGAAGAGATATTTATTACAAAATTAAATTCCAAATTCTACCTCATTTTCCATTAGCACCTGTACAAAACACATTTATAGCTGAAGGGAACATTCTCCCATGCACACCATATGGTACAGTAATTGCACCGTAGTTAAAAGAATTCAGTTCACAGACAGAGGCACACACACGCCCCCCGGCATTAGTTAGAAAGGTGCAGAATTACCAAAGAACCCCTCTCATTGTTGCTCCAAACTCTTGCTTAGCCAGCGGCAAGCTCCTCAAGGATGGCTCTAAACTGTGTCTCTTGTAAAACACAGTAAGCTCACTTGGCAAAGCTTTAGAATCAATTACAAATTCAGCAGGAGTGGTATCTATGCTAACATGTGATCACCTATATTATTTGTGATAACCATAGCCCTTGACATTCAAGTAAAGAGCATAAAAAAGTTTACAAAGTGAAGCAACTGGCAACCAACCACACAGCCAAGGTCTTAGTACTTTAAAGAAGACAGAGAATTTTCAGTCCTGACTGCTTGCCTGCTTGCAGCCAACAGCCCCACCCCAAAGAAAGTATGCTATGGAGGTGGTGTTCTTATCCTCAGCCTTCCTCTCCCAGCAGGGAAGAGCCTTATGTTGTTCTAACAGTCTACACATTTTTGCTTTCATGACACATTTGCCCATGTATGGCGCCACGGGGTCACTTGCTGTAAAGGGGGGAGAAAAAAAAAAATCTTCCCCAGCTGGCAGAGACACAGGGCACTGCTAAGGAGGTTTTCACATTGCCAGCAGGATCCTGAGAGGAGGAAACAGTGCTTGTGCAGAGTGCTAACCCAGAGGGTTACTCAGACACAGCACGGAAGGGAAGCTGCTAGAGTGTGGTAATGGAGAATTTCAGGTAAATGCCTTGTGTTTCCACATTAACAGTTGGTTTGCTCCCAAGTCCCTTAAAAACAATTCTCTGAAGAATTCAGGAGGGACAGGAGGGAACTAACTATCAAGTAGCACGTTTACCTTTCCATAACAAGGTTCTGGTTTTGCTCTCAGACCATGTGACAGGTACTCATTCACTCAGGCTACTACAAGATGTCCTACCCCTTCTTCAGGCACCTGTATGAAATGGATGCATAGCCCAAAAATTAGGGGAAGCAAAGACATGTCCTGTACTTTGGGCATTCTTCAAGAACTAGAAGGAAGGAGGAATATAAAAAAAAGTATATTCTGTCAATGCCCTTTGTGCATCAATCAGCCTTTCCAACCAAGATGCAAAAAGAAAACCCTGTACAGACTGAAGAGTGGTGGTAGCTCCCAGGGCTGCAAACAATGGTGGCAAACAGTGATGAAACAAAGTCCTCCACCTGGACCAAGGGCAACCTTGGCACAGCAATCTCCTTTCAAATCATCCTCACAGTCACATCTGTGTCTCATAGCATGAGTGGTCCAGTTCCTGGAAATAGGCCAGTCCCTGCTCCTGGAATAGATGTGTGCGTATCGATGTCCTGAAGCGCCTGTGAGCAGAAACCTTTTAAGATGGATGGATTGCCTAGGATAAAGCTAGATGAGCCTAAAGGCCCTCTATCTACCCTTCAGAGACTGAAGAGTTGAAAATAGAGTTTACACACAAAAAAGAACTTGAATCAGGGAACGTGGCAGCCTGTAGCTTTTTGTGATTTGAATCCATAGACAGAGTTTGATGAAATACTTTGTCAGTGATAAAAGGAGCCCTGTCAAGCAAGGTTCAAAGAGAGCAGCTGCTCAGAGAACAGCACCTTCTGGCCTCAGAAAGCACCGTTAGCTATTTTCCACATGACTGGAGAAGACTAATGAGCAGGTCTCAAAAAGAACCTGAACACATTCCACAAGCACAACTGAAGAAACTGAACCAAAGCAGCCCAAATTCCATCCCAAAAGCAAAGAGTGCCTTGCACCCATTGCCTCACATCTGTACCACTCAGGTATTTCAAGACAGAGTCAGGAAGTGAATCCAAATTATTGTATTTTTATTGACCTCACAAAATATCAGTTACCATTATGTTTCAGCAATGGCCTGACAGGTTTTGTTTTAAGAAGCAAATACTGAAGGTCAAATTCTAACTGGAGTATTTTTTCAGTGTTTTTCTCCTAAAAGAAAACAGCTACATCAATGTACACTTACTTGAAAACCCAACCCTTGGAGTCCAGAGAGTGCACAGGAAATGTCTGCCCTCTAGTCTTCAATGTAGACCTTTTAATCCTTTTAACTCCAGATCAAAAATAAAAATTCTGCTGGAAGTTGCTCCCTCTTGTGGAATAGCTGTATTCTTTTTTCACTGTATGCCTCCACCCCCTTACCAGCACACAAGACCTGAGAAATAGTCTCAACATCAATCAAATGCTCTCAAGAGAATTTCTGAAGTGACAGTCCTAAAGAAAAATAAACCTTTTGTATGTGTTGAAACAGAAGCTGGACTTGTGTATAGGAAGGTGTGATGGGAGCATTAAATTTGCCACCTTCAGCACTCAGCTGCCAATCCCCATCCAAAAGATTATTAGTAATAAAGAATGGAGGGATCCTAGCCAAGGACCAGACTGGTTCATCTTCCTCAGGCAACTCCTACAAAACTGACCCCTTCTAATGACTGAAGAAACCAGGGTTACTGACTCAAATTTTGCATTCCCAAGGTTTAATATTATGAATAAAGGGTGTTAGAAACAGTAATTCCAAAATACTCACACATTTCTTACATTTCTTTGTTGTTAATGCTAAGGGGAAGTGTATAATTGTATGCACTGGAAAAAAATGCACTTTAAATCATGGTTTTTGCCAGCTCTTCTGGCAGATCCTCCCCATGACAATGGGACTACCTTAGGGAAAGCTCACATTGAGGATAGCAATGTATTAAGTCAATCTCACCAAGAGTAGAAGATGCTGGATCACATTGTTAGAAGGCAGCATTGCACTGTCTGCCTTCCACATTGCCAACAGTTAACAATTTGCTGCTGCTCTCAGATCTGGCAGGTTCTGAAGAAGTTTGCAGCCTTCCCCCACATCCTTCTTGCCTATATATCACCTCTGTGAACCCCTGGCTCATGCAGGTAGGAGCACTTCCTGCAATAACAAGTGGAAAAGAATCATCAAACCCAGCAGCTAATTATTGCAATGACTTCCCACCATGTATAAGCAGCAGGTGATCAACTCAAAACCTTTAGAATCAAAAGCACAGGTCCATCCCATCTGAGCTAGTATCTATAGGAGTCAGTTTCTGGAGAGATGTGACATACCAAGCCAGAGCCTTACAAAGCAAGCAGCTGCCTTACTGAAAAATGCCATGGATTCTCTACTAAAGAGGAACCAAAGCAAGTCTGAGTGGAGTCTAGTCCCCCCACAGAACAACTATGCTAATGCAACCCTTCTGTGTGGTAGGAAATGTACTGGAATCCAAGATTTGTTAAGAGAAATAAATGCACAGTCCATTTTCAAAGGTAGACACACCCACCAGCTACTCTCCCTCTACCTGTAATTTTGATGCAAGGCTGTGAAGCAAAGCAAGAACTCTGAAATGAAAGCCATGAGTTCATTGAAACATACACAAAAGAGCTTTTGAAATATTACTTCTTGAGACAGGAACACAGTTGTGATCTGTCATTCATGCTGGATGCTACCAGGTAGCAACTTGAACTGTGACAAGAAATCAGCCCTGGATGAAGAGTAGGAAATGGAATAAAAGAAACATAGACAAGAATAGACCTAACACAGGATGAAAGCACCTGATAAACTAAACTCCACTTTCTTGGAAGGGGTGGATTCAACATACAATGGCCCTTGACACTTCACAAAGAATTTTTGCCTGGCCTCACATTTCCTTGTAATTTGATGTTCAGCAGTCTAGAGAAGGAACTTGTTCAATATGGGAACACCGAGCAGATACTTTGGCATCAGCAGCCAGTTTTGCAGACGCCACATGCATTGAGATGAAGCCTTTCCCTAAAAGCACAGGCACTGGCACTGAAATAGCTGGGAACAAGAGCTGAATGACAGCTATCTGTAAGATTTCCAAGCTATCATTACAGTCTCTAGCACATCCCCATGCTGATCTCCACAGCATACTGGGGCTGAAAATAAATTACCTGCCATTTCTACTGTAATTTCCTTGGCACCTTCAGACAGAACTGAAGGAAGCTACAAAAAGCTGAGCTGGAACAGTCTGGCCCTGAAAACAGGCCTGCTAGATGAGTTGTATAAATGATTAAAGGGGACCAGAAAGCAAGGCAGTATAGAGGAATAAACAATTTCCATCTCTGCAGAGGGCCTGGGAGACAGGCAAGGCACAATGGCTCAGGAGATTTCAAACAGACCCTTTCAGTCAAATTTTAAAAATCCAGGGTCAGAACAAAAAAACCTTCAGATAGCCAAGACAGGTAGAATGAAGGTCCCCAGATACTTACAGTAATCTTTCAAAAACCTCACCGTAAGAAAGGTTGTTAATCATGACAGAAGTCCTATAATGCTTCAAACTGTAGTGGTGCTTAGATTACAAGAAGGAAGACACACACATGCACAAAGTGTACATGCAACCACAGACAGCCTCCAACTTGTACTGGTCTGGCTGCTGGAATGCCACTGCTGTTTGACTGACATACACTGCTCCAAGGAATTGACATTCAGGCAGCCAGTTGTCCATTAATACAACCTAAGGATTCAGGACATGAATCTTTTCATTTAAGGGGACCTTCTCATCCTCTTCATCTTCCAATGCAGGCAGTGCAAACAAATGACAAAGCAACAGGGTTACTATACCCAGAGTTCTCCAGAGAGGGTGTTTTATAGTCACATCTTCAAAGCACCAGAATGAGCCTGACATGCAGCAGATCTCATATTCCTGATCCGCTGTTCCCAGGCTTCCTTTGCTCTAGAATTCCCAGGAGTCCATCCAGCGGAGCCCTGCCATGGGGCTGCTGGGGTTGGAGGCCATGGGTCCTATCATCCCATAGGACAGTGGATGGAAGAGGGAGAAGCTGTGGAAAGAGACCAAATGCCCATCAAACGCAGCACACTTTGCTGTCTCAGGAAGTTCACAGCCTAGGGGACCTCTGTCTTCGGGCTGCTCTAAGCTCTACTGGGAACCTTCTAATCTCTGCTGAACCCAATATATACATAGCACACAGTTTTATCACACATGGTATTTTCTTCTAGAATCTGATAAAACCTACAATAATGAAAAATTTGCCGTATTTGAAGAATATGTTATTTGCCGAATATGAAGAATATGTTATTTGAAGAATATGGTAACATATAACCACAAATAAACCACTGAACAGCGGGTTTGGAGGAGAACAGAGTGTTCACACTGTGTGCTGCAACAAAAGAAAGATTCCCTGCAATGGAAAGATGTTCTATAATGCATTAGTGGGACACAGATGCTGAATCTAATCAAATTTGAAGGTTTAGGATTGGGTTTGAGGATGTCTGACAAATTCAGCAGAGAAGAGAAAAGGGAACAAATGCTAAGGATAATTAACAGGCAGCAAAGTTTCTATTGACATGGCAACCATCACATATTCCATTCATGGAAAGTTCAGCTTCTAGCACTCACCTGTACAGGATGAGCAGAATCAGTGCCAGGAATCCACCTCCATATACCTTTCTAGCTGTAGTGCTGGGTGACAAGAACACAGCACAGAATTTCAGTAGTGCATCCCAGGTGATTCCTAGGAGAAAGGAGAGTTAGAAGTCAGAAGAACAGAGCTGCTATGTTCACAGACTAGGCTGATGAAACTTTGTTAACACCAAAAGACCATGTCAATTTTAAAATTAATTTACCTTGGTAACCTTCAGAACCACTGAGATTGTTTCGTATCAGCAAAGGTTCTTTTTGTCCTACCTTTCCATTTCAATAAATGCAAAAGAGATCTGGGTCCCAGATGCTAATGAAGTTGGTATAAAATCACAGGAAAAACCACCGAGGCCAAATTATAAACAGACATGACAGGAAAATGCTGGCAGTAAACCAACAAGGAAGTAACTTATATACAAAAATATATAAGAACAGTGAAAGCTCTAAATTTAAATGCCCTAAGCACTACATGATTGCCTCTTCAGGGTGATAACAAAAAACCAACCAATGAACCACCACCAAAAAACCAAAACCAAACAGACCAACAAAAAATTGGCCCTGCAAGCTGCTTTGTGAAAAGCATTTTGAGTAAGTCAATGCTTTCAAGCACTTTGCACAAGCAAACAAAGCCTATAAAAATATTAAACTTTTTAGGCTGAAAAACATTCAATTTAACAGAATATCACCTTTTTCCCTACCTCGTTTTCTCCAATTCTCTAGTATTTACCTGTCAACATGCTGGAAAAAAGCATGGCAGGAAAGTAGTGGTGGAAGTAGAGAACTCGTCCCATCATAAAAAAGGGGAGGTAATGAAGGAGCCAGCCCAGTGTGATCTGCCCTCCAGCACGTAGCACAACTCTGGACAATTCTGGGACATGAATAAATAGACTTCAGCAGAGAAAAGCTCAGCTACAGTTCCTATTTGCAAGCCTTAATACACTAAGTAAACTCAACAGCAATAATCTTTGCAGGAAGTCATATATTGGTCTGGAATTGCTTCAAGTCTCTGCAACATCCTAGCTGCATTCTTTATAAACACACAAACACTCTTCAGGAGAACAGCTATCAGAAAAGATATACAAAGACCTAAGTCTCAAAGCATGGCAGGAGGTTGACCATGCTTTATGTTAAGACCAAATGTGCAGTTTCTCCAGATGTGCATCAGACTAATCAGGTGATTCTGGTTTCTGATGATTTTCATTGTCTCTGCAATGAGAGCCATCCAGAGGATCACTTTGTCAGCCCTTTCCTGGAAAGAAGTGGTGTCTGGCTTTCAGAGCCTGAGGAAGGGACTAAGAGCTCTGGTGTCTGTATATGGCTTAGCCAATAACTTACTGTATAATTGAGTAGTTTCCCATCACATTTTAGAAATGACTTCCCATGAGGAGATCTACAAAATGAAGCAACCATTGATGTAAACAAGAATGCTGAAAGGGATGACTAATTAGGGCTTGTGAAAAGCTCCAAAACCTTGGCAATGGACATAATAAAGCACCATTTTATCTCTTGCATTTGTCATTTGCTTTGCATAAATATCAGAAAACACTTCTTGTCTTAAAACACTGTGCAAATTACCAAGTACAGAGCATAAGCAGAGCTTGATAGAAGGGCATTGATTAATTGGTTTGTATCTCTTGCAGCCAATGTAGGTAGCTGTGCCCTATTTTTGTAGAAGATTTGTGGTGTTCACTATTAAACTACAGCTATGAAGTTCCCACTCTTTTCCCTGTGGACACTGCTCAGTAATCCAAGCTCAATGGTTTCCTACCCTTGACACATGAAATCCTGCCATCCATAGCCTTTTAAGGCTCCTGCAAAAGGCATTTATGAAAATGAAGACTGACCTCACCTTTGAGTTCAGATGTCAGCTGGACACCTCTCTTCAGTGCCACTGCAGTGCAAACTGTTATCAGAAGATATAACCCAATAGTGACCAGATTTAGCCACCAAATCACCTACACAAGAGAAAAAAAAGATTTGGGACCTTATGCTGGATGTGTGGATGTGACATGAAAATACTAAGAGTCCAGTAAGAGAGACAGTCCAAAAGTAGAAGGAAAAGAACTGGCAGAAGCAAAACTAAGCTAAAATTTGCTGAAGACATTGGTTTGGAACCTCTCACTCCAACTTACCGGGTTTCCAAGCAAATAAACCCGATAATCTGTCTCATTGACACCAGAAAAACGCAGTCCCTGAGGAAAGAGATCAGAAGGGAGAAAAATGGATATTCATCAGTCCAGTTTGTATTTTGCACAGTCTCTAAGATGAGACAAATTCCCATCCATGTACCTCAAGTTCTACAAAAGAAAGCTGACAGCATCTTCAATGCAATTACAAGGTGTTGTGCTTCAAAAGGCACTGCAAAAGCCCTTGAAAATAGAAAGGAATATGGATTGATCAATATACCTGGTAGTTGATGGGCCAGTGCCAAGGTTTGGATGTAACTTCATTGTCCTTTGGTTTGAGGCCGCTGTTTCCCTACAGATAAATCAACATAAAATTTAAATGAGCAGACAGTTATGCTGCAATGTCTGCCCAGAAATGTCTGTGTACACAAACATACATCAATACTCTTCCTGAGTGAAAGTTCTTTTTTGATCTACATAAACACATTATCTTCCACAATGGTCACAATTAGGACTATGAATGTTTTAATACTACTGTGCAAGTGAAAATGGGTTTTGGGTAGCAAAAGAGGCAGTATTCTCTCATGTCTCTTCTTCAGCTTTTCTGTCACTGAGGATACATGTTGCATAAGCAAGACCTTTTTTCATTAAGAGACTACTGCGACAGCTTTCCCTTCACTACGAAAAAAAGCCTCAAAGATTATTTCCATGGAAACTCATGCAGGTGCTTCCTTACCTGAGACAGCATTATCACTAATTGCCATGGAAACGCTTTGCAAAAACACTTTACAAGTACTAACAATAATGCGCTTGACTACTTTTTTCTCTTTAAAATCTGAGAAGAGCTTCACAAGCAGTAGCAAAGAAAACCCTAGACTCCTTTCTCAAAATATAAACTTCTCATTCTTCAGAAGAAGGATTGAGGAGCTGGAAGCAGAAGGGCTGTGGCCAAAAGTACAAAGAACAATCATAGGTAAAGACTGCAAGAGCAGTCCACCTTGCAAATGTTAAATCTGCTCTTTTTAAAAAATATATATTCAGAGATAAAAAGGAAACCAGAAATCACAGCTCCTTGGTGAACTTGAAAAAAACCAGAAGTTTTCCATTTTCAATCCAAACACTTACTGTTTTTTTAATTGTCTGTTTAGCTGATTTTCCTGATTTTGACCACGGTAATATCCTCCTGCCTCACAAATACTCATTTTCCTCTCTAGCCTTACAGGAAGGTAGGGGAAAACATTACATAACTAGGTTGTAGCTAGATCACACCAACAGCAGAGCCAAGCATTAAGCCCAAGGCTTCCAAACCTGGACCTGGAAGATTTAGCTCCAAGACCATCCTTTTTTCTAAGTATAAATTCAAGTAGGTTGCTTGGGCATGCAAATTCTGCCCTAGCTTGCAGCCATCACCTAGATCTCTCAGAAAGTGCTATTTCTTTTAGAATGCGAGAGAGAGGAGGAAGAAAATGATAATCTGGAATCAATGACATCCTACCCGGATCATAACCATGTGGGATTCTAGCAGAATTTCTGCAAAAGAAGGCTTCAGAACATCCAGGCTGATATTGGGCACTTCAAAAAAAAAAAAAAAAAAAAAAAAAGAGAGAAAAATAGATTGGAAGTTTGTATGGTTTACTTTTATTTGCCTTTTTCATAATAAACTAAACTCTCTCCTCCTACAACAAATCTGCTTCCAGAACCTCTTTTAATTCTCTATGCAATTCATTCACACTCTAAACACAGTGGCTTCCAGTCAGAAGTATCCCCCAGTGAACTTTACAACTGTTGTACTTCTAAATTTCCTCCTTTATTTCCAGGAGCAATAGAAATATATAAAAGTCCATGAAATAAATAGATTTGTATTTATGGCTGAAATTAGAGACATACTCTTCATAAGATGCTGTTTATCTGTAAATGAGCTATAAGTATGGGAATGTAAAATGCATTACAACAGATGAGGAAATTCTACCAAGTCAATAGCTCAGGATTTCTCTCTTTTGGTTTGTATGCAGTTGCTCTCACAGGAGGAAGAACAGTGTTTTAATAACTCAGAACTCAGGCCGGTCACCCGAAATTCACGGGATAAAAATTGTGTTGAACAACTCAGGCCAGATGAGCCCATGAAACATATGTAACTCCTGGATGAGGCTGCAAGGCTCACTTGTCATTACTGGCAAACTTAGATTCTGTCACACACTATATATTTATTGATGGTACTGCAAAGTTATCATTTAGCACACCCTCAGCAGGAGAAGGAAAAAAAATACACCAGAACAGACTGGATCCAAGCTGTTTTAAAAAATCATTGAAATATATATGACATACTCATAGCAATGACAATTCTCAATTAAACAATGTTGGAAATAACAGCCTGTACTGGAGTGCTTCACACTTTTGTAAGACATTAAAATCTCAACATCCTTAAAAAAGTCTTTATACTTCCACTACACTTCAAGCATTATCACCAGCTTCCAGTACAAACAGTGAAATAGAAAAGGGCTCTGCATCCCTGCACATACTCAAGTTCAGCAAGTTTGCACTTAAGCTGGGAAAGGACACATATATTTCAAATGCAGAATGCCAGTTACTGCTATCTGATAGCTCATCCCTTCCTTTAACAGCAAGCCAAGATGCACTCCCAAATGAAAAGGAAATCAATTACTTACATTTAGGGTTAATATGATCTTCAAAGTTCCACAGGGAATTGGGTGTCTCCTTCAGGTATGGTGTGCAGGTGACTTCTACTTGTTCCCAGCCCCTGAGGATCAGCAGAACAGTTCACCACCACACCACAGGAACACTCAATATTTCCATTTTGTGTTTAGTTTTTCCCCATTTAGCTTTATACTTCCCCGTAATGCTTCAGCAATTGCATTCTTATGTGCTGTAACACCCATGTAGAAACCAAAACAGATCTGTATGGCAGCTGACATCAATTCTACGCTTCACACTGAGAAATGTGAATCACATTTCTCACTTTCTCACCTAAAAAGCCCTAGGTGGATATGTGGGATTTTTGAAAATTATGCACCTTACCAACTAGAAACTACTTCCAATTCAACCCTTACAGTCCCTCCAAAGAAAATCACCATCATCAATTTAAGTCAATCCGTATCTACAAGAACTGTAGCACAGAAACAAAACAATTACCTTAGAGGACACTAATAACTGTTCTTTAGTCTGTCACCCTATGTCTAGCAGATCACATCAAGGATTTTGGGAGAAAGTGCATCAAATCTGGCAGTAATATGACATTAATAGGGAATTTTCTATCAATCACCACTTAGCAAATTTCACTAATTAAGTAATCCATTCAATAATTACCATTAAATTCTCTGAAGGACAGTGATTACTACCTGTTAAATAAAAAAATATAAAATTCCAATGTACTCTAACCATCCTTATTTGCAGTTAACAAGTATTTTTTTCCTCTCAGCTGTCTCTATCATCAATATTTTGTGGCAATAACTTCCATTCACATAGTAAATCGTTAGTGGGGAAAAAAAACCCAATTCACAATGTTTTTTTGAATGCTTTTGATGGAGATTGGCTTTTTTTTTTAACTGAACACATTATGTACCCATAAACCCAGTTTTACGATGACATCCAAGTGGCATTTGCACTCCTGGCCAGGAAGTTGCCAGAGGTGCCTGCCTGCTCTATAATTCAGCATCCACAGGATTCCTTAGAATCTGGTTTTACCACAACACAGCGAGGGGAAACCTAGAGCAGCAGAAAGGGAGGCAGCTCTCAAAACAGCAGCAACATGAGTGCACAGCCTCTCCATGCCAGCCTCTCCTCACAGGATCTCATAGCCAGGATCCATGTCAGCATCCCACATGGTGCAGCTTTACAGACAGGGCAGCTTGCTTGGCATCGGCCTGGCTGTCTCTGCAGACACCTCATTTGAATGATGAAGATGTATAATTCAAGGACATATAAAATCCTGCTAATAGCGGCTTGTAACCATTGCCTAGCTTCAGATGCTGCATGCAAAAATGGCAAAGATCTTCTAATCACAAGGTAAATTAATACCAATAGAAAACAATTTTGAAGACTGTGGTACCGAACAGCATGAACTGCCCCAGTTTCCAGTGATTTTTACAAACCCCAAGGATAAATAAAACATTAAATAACAAGTCTGTCATCCCCACCTGGCCTTACCAGAT
The DNA here is from genome assembly GCA_024734555.1 of Trochalopteron elliotii. Lineage (NCBI taxonomy): Eukaryota > Metazoa > Chordata > Aves > Passeriformes > Leiothrichidae > Trochalopteron > Trochalopteron elliotii. The sequence continues at coordinate 1,803,816 of JANPWX010000317.1, forward strand.
GACAAGATCTATGTCCATGACACTCTTGGATCTCTTAGTAAGTGACATTATTTTTCAGAGCCATATACCTTCACTGTAACAGACTGCATAATCCTAACCCACATCTCCCCCTCTGGTCACATGTTTCGTACCTGCTAGTTACATTTTCATTCTTTTAAAGAAATGGAAGAAACGTTGTTATTGCTTAGTCTAAAAGTACCATTGAGTAAAGGAACATGTCAGCTCAAGGCCCTGCAGGGGTGGATGGGGATTACAAATGATTTACCATTTTGGCAGAGTCTTTCCAGAAGATCCCAATATACACCCTGTGGCCACGTGGGTTAGCCGGACCTGACTCCGCAGGACTTTGATGAGCTTCCCACTCTTTCTGCCCACCACTTCAATCCGCCAGAAGTCATTGGAGTCTCCTGTTCCATTCTATCATGCAAACATACCATTAGAGAAAAAAATAATTACAAAAATAGAAAAAAGAAACTAAAGAATGCCCAAACTAGAAGACACACAAAACTGAAGCACTGCAAATACAAAATTCTGAAAAACCACTCAGCGCAAAGCTAAAAAAACTGGCCCAGACCAGCCTCACTCACACTTCACAGAAGAGATTCCCCATCAGGAAAACATCATTCTAGACATAAGCAACCACTTGCAAATATATCTCAATCTTGCCAACCTTAATTTTGTTTGCTTTCAATTCACTCTTGACTGTAGCTCAGAGTTAAGAGCATAAACAGCGGCAGCTTGGCTGCTTCACAAAAGGGGTTTAGGCGACAGATCTTTGCATTTAGAAATTTAGCCCTCAAAGCATATTTCATCTTTGTGATTCAAAATTCTGTCATCATTCTGTCAAAAAAACAATTGTCTATGTGACAAGGCCAAATACAAAAAATAGTACTTGTCAGAGCAACTTCAAGGTTGCTCAGTTTGTCATTTCTGGAGTTGAATGCTGCCAAAGCTAGACTGACAATAAAAGTTTAAATTATTTTTTTATCTGTGTTCACATTAAATACACCTTAAATATAGTCATTTCATACTACATCAGTTTTTTCCTTGAGGATGGCAGATGTCCATCCATCATCCTGGCTAACAAACTAAAAAAAGCAACAATAAATTCCCTTGGAATGATATGAACTCTTCCCAAAAGAAGTTTTGTTTTATCTTGCCTTCACTTACTATTCCATAGCCAGTGACCTGAAAATGTTTCCTTGTCAGGGGAGCCTCATGCTGGTGACTGTGCAGATTTCTAGAAGTTCTGAAATGAAATTGAAAGTCAAACCTTTGAACCTTGTCAATTTGTGATAAAAACATTGGTTTGAGCCATTCAGAGATCTGCCAGTACTCTAACCATTGAATTCCAGCTGAGGGCACAGCAGGATGCAGCCTTAAAGGGATGGGGGACATGGAGTGAAACTGCCACTTCCCAGCATGTGACTCTGAGCTTATGCCACACTGAGCAGTGACAGAAAAGGATGACAGCATGAATAAATCCAACCCTCAAGCTACAATCCACCACCTCTAAAAGGAAAAGAGATTTGTTTCAATTTGCTCTGTTGTGTTGTTTTTTTTTTTAATTAACAGTAAAAGTGTGACAAAGAGACCTGTCTTGTAAGAAGAAAAGCAAGATCCTGACCTTTTGTGATTATCAGCTTTGCTTTTGCGGGGAAAGATTGTACCATTTAGGGGGAAATCAGTGGCCACCATTTAGCACCAGCACAGTGCAGACAAGAGAGCCTCCCACCCTGGCAGGGTCTGCCAGCTGAGGCAACCAGAGAAACCTGGCCACAGCCCATCAGTCCTTGCCAAAGGCACGGGGCCAGTGCCCAGTGAGCTGCTGCCGCCCAGCCGCATCGGCAGGACACCGCTGTCCCACGGGATACCCCACAGTCTGGATCCTCCCCCAGAACCACTGACTCACTCCCAAGCCAGAGACCTCAACAGAACTTAACCCATTTTGCCTAACCAAGATTTTATCATCCTCATTACCGTGCATTTGATGGTAAACTCCCAAATTCAAAATTTTAAAAAATAAGTCTCATAATCATTTCAGAAACCTAAGCAATGGTTTGTGCATACACCATACTGAATACAATACAACATGGTTTCCTGGCGCATGAGTTTAGAGGTTGTGTTAAGAAATCAGAGCTGTGAAAGCACAGAACATTTTGGCACAGTGACATTAGACTAAACAAAGACTAAATATCAAGTCACTACGGCTTCCCTGCTTCCTCTTAGGTATTCCCTGCAGAAAGGGAAGGGATCAGCTTCCATCTTCATTCAAAGCGTTTAACTGCTATGATCTCAGTGCTGTTGAGAACGTCAGCGGGTGGATACTGCCTATGAACAGGATACTTGCAGTACACTGACAAAAAACCTCTGTATTCTATTTGTCTAGAAAATTCAGAATGGAGACAGGCAACAGAATGAGGGTTTTGAAACTGCTTCTCTGGAAGAATTACCCTGATTATTGCACCTCACACAAATAACCAAATCTCCCTGCTGCTTAGGTACGTAGTTCTAATAAAGTTGTGCTGTCTTAAAAGTTTCTCATTTAATGGACACTTTTCAAAACATAAACCACGGAAGAAAAACTCTACAAACCTCACACTGAAAATTCATATATACAGATACCTCTGTCATGCAGTCTGCTTGTGCTGGTCTAAGCACAGTCACCAGCAGGACAAGTCTCCCACCAATTCTATTCAATCACACAATCTCTTTGAATCCCAGAAATCATCCTTACTCTTTATGTTCCAGACGAATAATATCTCCATGCCTCACAAACTCCACAGGGCTTGAGGGGTCAGACAGATCTGCTGAAGGAAGAAGATCTAATCATATCAATGCACAGACAAACTTACCAGGGTCTTAGAAAGTTTCTTGCTGATGCTTGTGCCTCAAGCAGATAATAAAGCAGACAAAGTTGTGCTGACTCTAAACCTGGCGTAAAACATTGTTCTAGACTCTAACCCTGACAGCCACTCCAAAGAAGGTAAACTATAAATGACTCCTGCAACACTGATTATAGTTTTTCTTATATATCTATGCTATTTACATTTTTTGCTGTTTGGACAATTCCTGTTAATTTTTACAAACACATTCGGCAGGGGAAAAAAAGGAAACTGCCAGACCAAGCCTGCCTCAGCTGCATTCACTACATAATTTAAACCAACAGCTTTCTGTACAAACCACAGATCATCACATTCAGTACTCTTATCTTCTCCCAAGCAATCATCCACAAAAATCTGTCAAACACAATGCACCAGACTGTAACAGGACCCAGCTTTCCCAAGACTCATGGCCACAATAACAGATTGCAAAAAATATTAACTCAGTTCAGATTAATTTCTTCTCTGCTGTTATTTGCAGCTGAAAAATTGTCAATGCAACCTTCAGCTAAGAAAAGCTTATTTACTTCAGCTTTGCAATCTGAAGAAGAAACAAAAACACAGTAGACACACACAGTGTAAATCAAGATGGAGACAGCTTCCCTTTCTTCGTCCTCCTCTCCCCCTCATATCCATGAAGGATACTCTGCCCTGGAAAGAACTTGGAATATTTACGTAAAAAACAGAAGCAGCAGTTACAAAAGGTACTTTACTGTTATTTGTTACCTGTATCTGAATCATGTTTCTTTATGATCCACAGGTTATTCAAATCTTTATGTAAGTAGGCAGTGACCTGAAATGACAGGATTAATTATTTTACCTAACAAGAGAAAGGCTGTTGATAAGCAGTCACACATTCACCAGCAAATCAAAGCCACAAATGAATGCACCAACCACACAGAAATCCTGGGATTACCTTTATGACAGTGCCCCCTAGGAAACCAGTTATGGGCCACATCTTAACCCAGATGACACCTCTCAGCCAGCGTATAGCCCACACTCAGAAGCACCACACTTCATAGCAGTTCACATGCACCAACAGCCTCCAAACATAGTTTACCTCCTCTCACCCTGTTTCAGAGGCTCCTTCTACAACAACAGGATATCCAAACCAGACCTCTTGAATAGTCACTGACCACTATCCAAACCAGGAGACAGAAGCAGCACTGGCTTTACAGACAGTAGAGATTTATGACAACAGGCTGACTGTGACAACCACAACATCTGCCAAAAGATCCAGGCAAGGTAAGGATTCAGGGATCCCCCATTACAGCCACACATGCTACACAGCAAATCCACAGCCAGCCTGCTCAGCCTCACACAGGGAAACTGCATCTACTGCTACCATGGACCCAAAGACCATCTTACTCCAGGCTGCTGCTCCCCAGAGCATGTGGAACTGTACTCCCTTTGCCCACCCTCCTGTTACAGAGCAGCAAGCCCTGCTCTGTGGGACCCTTGCCCAGTGCCCCAACTGTGCCTCTCTCTTAGGTGGGAGCAGGTGGCCCAGTGGGTGGATGAGAGAACACAGAGTGTCTGACAACGACAGGGAAGAAGGGAGAACTGGAGGTAGAACCTCATACCTTGAGGTCAAGCCATCAGGAGAGGAGGGGAAAGTGGAATCAGAGAGATCACTTTTTCCTTTCTAAATCTCCTCCAAGTTCTAAATTCCCTTCCCCTATCCAGAGCCCTGAAACTACCCTAGAACCCTACTGTTGTCCTACCACCACGGCAGGGAGTACAGGGGGGAAATCTCCACCCTTTCCCACTTTCCACAAGGAACTCCCATTAGTGTCCTCTCCAAATTGCCCCTCCCTGCTTTTAGTGTCAAAAAACACGATCTGCACTCCACTTTTGCCTATGCTTGAGGCAGTTTAGCATGGCATCCCCATATACTGTAATAAACATTAGTGTCATGCTAGAGTATTAGAAATTCTGATTGTGACAAGTGGCAGGAAAAAAAGACAGACAAAGTTTTCACTTCTGAAAACTTCCTCCTAGCCACAGAGACAGCAGGGAGTTAAAAACCAAACACTTGTGTTTCTCTGGCAACTTTCTTTCAAGGATCTCAGAGCAATTTTTAGACACCAATAATCAAACTGCAGAATACATCTTGGTAGAAGTGCAGAAGCAGCAAAGATTTGTAAAGCTTGATGATGATGGACAAAAATAAGAAATCCACTTAATGTTTGTATTTCTTAATTAGAGATAGTTACATGATTTCTGATTTCTATTTTCACTTATTGCTTAATCATTTAATGAGAAGCCCTTAGTTCAGATGGTTTCCATATGCCTACATTAGCTTACAAATGTACAGTATCTAATTTAATGAGCAAAGCATTACAAATTCTTTGGTGACAGATGAAGGAAGCAAGGCAAAAAGGAGAGGGATTCATGTAAGGTCACAGAGGCCAGTGGCTGGAGCAAAAATAATATAGAGCAGTTCTATTCCCTTGCTTTTAATATACAGCCAGAAAAGCTGTAAGATAATGTACTTGCTTTAAACAAGGTTTTACAGCCTTCCTTGAGGTAACTTTCATTCTGGAAGACTATTCTGAAGTCCTCTTGGACTCCATTTATGCACGGTGGTCTCACAAAGCCTTGTTACTGTAAGTCACCACTCTGGTGCAGTGTGGTAGGCTCTCTTCAAGCCTCCATTTTAGTCAGAGTTCCAGGTCAAGTGCACAAGCATGACACTGAGAGAGTAACAGATGCTGAGTAAACACGTAGCTCCTACCAGTTTGGCCCCTAATACTAAATGCAAAGAGAGTTAGTCAGTGGTTGTAGTCTCAGGCAACACTACCACAGCACACCAACCTGCTGCTGGCGAGCCCCAATGCCCTCGGGATAGAGGTGCCAGTGGGAGTGAAGGTATCCCCCTGCCATCCGAAGGTTCTTCATTGTGACCACAGACCCATATGCCAAATCTGCATGAGAAAGGAGAAAAAAAGACATAAGACAGCTCTCCTGTATCTCCCCCAGCTAGTCTACAGTGCTCATAGGCATGCATTATCCATTGTTTTGATGGAAGTTTGTTTCCTGTTTGACACATTACTTCACAGGGCTCATTGCAAGCTTATCTCCCAACCCTAACAAGGATCAGTGAAACTGTTACATAACATTTGGCTGAAACACTTAAAACTCTCCCACTAAGTTTCAACACAAACAGACGTGGTAAGGCATTCTTTTGTCTGTAATTTCATAATGAGAGTTTTGAGATAGCTTTCCCTAAGAGTATACAGTCAAATTCAAACAATGCTGACTCCTAAAGCAATACAGGAGGGAAGGGAGGCAAGCTCAGCTATTGGATACATTGGATTAAGACATCTTCCCTCCTGCCCCTCAACACAAGTGAGAGAACTCCTTGGAGAACAGACGTGATGTTCCCTCAGTGACAGCTCTGAAGCAGGGAACAGCCAGAAAAAAGCTGAAGTAATCAGAAAGGTAAAACATTTTAAAGGCTCAGTAGTCCCTAGCCAACCTGAGGATTAGGGAACAACCACAGAGCCTTCTTTTTGCTAAATTCACATGCATTCTGAATACAACACAGCTGGACCAGTGGCACACTGTGTCACAAAAGTTGATGGCTTCCATTTGCACATATTTTGCAAACAAATCCCACATCTGAATACCTACAAATCTAAGGTGAATAGGAAAAACACCTTTTTGTTGTCTCAAGCAATACAGAACCAAAGAATAACAAGACGGATGCACACAAGTCAAACCCCTCAAAATAGCATCTTTCCCTCTAGATGGAATATGATGAATCAGCTAGTGACCATGCTAGTGACCACTGAATATGGTGGTATTTTCAGCCTTTTTTTTTTCTGTCAATACATAAAACTGCACAGAAGAAGAGCATGGGTTTGGCCTTGACCATGGAAGGCATAATTCACACTGCCCTGCACTGAGTCATGGGGACACTGTTTTTATTTAAGTTCTCATGTACACTGACAACATTCAGAGTGCTTTATTTATCTGGACACTCACGCTCTGGAACAGAGACATTATGAAGATTGTTCCCAATCAGCTGGGATTGAAATGCTGAACTGAAGAAGCCATCCCCAGGACCACTACAAAAGAGAGCAAAGAATATGACAAGTTGAAGTCTCACTAAAAAGCATACAAACCTCTGTTGTGCACTACCAAGTTGTTTTTACAGAAGAAAAACTATAAAACTAGACTAGGTATCTGAAGGAGAAGAGAGGGTGCAGTTCTCTTAAGAGGCACACTTCTCTAATGTTGTGAATCACAGCAGATAGAGACAGTCTTCCAGGAGATTGTCCAGAGCTGCAAGGGCTTGAGGTCACAAAAATGTACATGCTGGCATTGCACAAAGCATCAGAACTGTCTTTGGAGGTGTTCTTACAACAAATAAACTGACCCGCTGTCAGGACAGATATAACAAAGCTTTTCTCTGTGGCTCCTGTAGTCTGACTTCTGCTAAGAGGTTAGTGGTAAGACCAGTCGACTTTAACTGAAAAATAACAGATTTATTTTTCTATTCTTTTTCTACAGTGAAATGCTTATTCACCGCATGTTTTAATATTGCATATGAAAAACATTACTTGGCCATTTTACTAGCTCTTTCCTTGTAAAAAGCATTCAGTGGTTGCAAGTATTCAGGAAAGAGCCCTCCTTTCAGGCACACTCAGACTCTTAATCACAGCCATTTTTCATAAATGCAATGACATTTTTTATAATTACAAAAAGACAAAGAATGGAGTTGAGATGTTTTCAGGTCCCAGAAAGAGAAGAGGGAAAAAATGAGACAGAAAGTTTGGTTAGGTTACTTGCTTGGCATTTCAGAAGTCTCAAGCTCAAATTCAATTTCACTGCCAGCTTGGCCAGAGAGTTGGGGAAGGAAATTAAACAAAGACTCAGCTTGTGGCTGTGCTTCTGACACTGAAAGTTGAGTACTATATAACCAATAGCCTTTAATTCAAAGCAAAGACAAGTAATTATTCTGGAGAAAACATTGTGAAATACCTTCTATTTAACACTGCAAAATGAACAGCAAACATAGCCATGTAGAGGGCAAGTGGAAGCACGATGAGGCAGAGTACACGAGCCAGTAAATGCTTCCCAAACATGACCTGTAACAAACACAATCTGGATCAAACAGTGCAGGAACAAATTCACTCCTTATTTCACAAGACTTTGAGCAGCAGTCCTATAGCTGGAGCTTGCTGTGCAAAAAAGCTCACCAGGCTAAAGAATTACCTCAGAAAGGCCCAGAGAGAGGTAAAAGCTGAGGCAGACCTTGCGGTGTATCTCCAAAAGCTGGAGCTGTGATACCTCAGAATTTTAGGGTCATGGGAAAAAAGACATAAACAGGCAATAGCAGAGTTTAGGGCTCCAAAGTGCTGAGCATCCCTACCTTTGGCAAAGGAGGTTGGGCAGCCACCATTGAAAATACTTTGAGAGAAGGACCTTAACTTGTTTACCAGTCGTACACATCTTGACCCAAAATCCCCGCAAAGAGATGGCTTCCAAAATAGTAACTACCAAAGCTGAGCAAGAGGGAAAATGGAAGTTTGTTCCCCCAATAACTCTATGCAAATATGAATGTAACTGGGACATCTTGGGGCTTTAGATATGCTTCACTTACAGAAATCACTTTGCTTAGCAAGGATGCTCTCACACTGCAACTTCTAGTGCTGCTCAGCCCGAAGCTACAGAAAAGTCAACAGCAAAACCTGTTCTTCCAATGTCCCAAACTGAAAGCAAAATATTTTATCTCAACCAACTGAAAATGTGTTTTGCAAACAGATGCCAAAGAAACTATTACATTTTCACATCCTACTGACACTGCTGGTAGTAGAGTAAATAATGTAAAATAGAGGGTGGATAATAAATAGCTGTGGAAGAAGAAAAAAATTAAATAGCAAAAACTGTTTGCTAAATGCCCACACTAACTTCGAAGTGGATGAAAGCAGATGCACTTGCTATTCTCCATATCTTTTAACATGATACCTATCATGTAATCATTAAGCTAATCAATCTCCATCCATTAGTACCCAAACCAATTAATTCAGAAGGAATAAAAAGCTGAACACATTGCAAAACTCACTGAAGTCAACAAAGGAAAGAGCTGTTCAGTTCAAGTACTTCAGCAGAACACTTAATAACCACTGGACACTTAGAAAAATGCTGATTGATGGTACATAACCAAATATAGGCAGTGGAGAAACACATGAAACCTCCAGTTTTCTACTTAAAAAGGTGTCAATATGCTTCAATTTTCATTGAATGGTTTTCTTTAACTAAAGACTTCAATGAAAAGTCAAAAAAAGAGAAAGTGCATGTGAAAGACAGCAGTGAGCAAACCAGAACAATGGACCAACAATCTGAGAATTCTAGAAATCAAGTTAGTCCCCAAAAAATTGCATGTAAATAATCGTGAGTAGCTTCCTAACAAATGCAGAGGTAAGTTATTCAGGATTTCAGGAGATTAATTCTCACCTCTTTTTTCCCCCTCTCCTCAAACACCAAGGTTGCCAAATAGGTATTCAGAATGCATCCACCTTCTGGAGTAAATTTCTTTACATATTCTAACATTCAGGGGTTTGCTGCCTTTGCTGCCAGCAGCACAAATGAAATCACTGTGCAGCTGTCTGCTGGCAGAAAGCTTAGACATGATGGATTTGTTCTATTTCAAATGTAATTAACTGACTTTGCTCAAAAAGTGTTTCTCTGGAACATTGAATCTTTGCAGCCCGTATTGACTCACATTAATCAAAGAAAACAAATCACACAGGATGAATAGAAAAAGTCACCCCATGCCCCCCCCACTGTTTATAACACAAACGAGACAAAAACAGCAAGAGAAAGAAATTAAATTTTCAAGCTTCAAAAGAGGCTGAGAAAAGAGGAGAACTGAACACCTTTTAAAAGACATGACTGAAGAATTTGTCTTCCTGCTGGTTGTAAGACAGCAAATGGTACATCAAGGCGTTTCTCCAAGTAGCAGATTTCAAGCTTCGCACACATAAAATGCAATATATTACACCAGGACACTCAAACCCACTAGCAAAATTTTTAGGGCTTAGAAAAACTAAATGTGTGAAATCAAGCAGGCTATGGCTGCCTTCATCCTCCTGACTGGCTATGGATACTGCAGGTTTTAGAGTATTTCTATGACTCGTGTTGCTCCTGCTATGCAGTCTCTGCCCCCTACTCTCACAAAGCAGAGCCTGAGCTCACGTTGCTTATGCAAACTAAGTGCCGCAAGACATGCCTGCCTGCCAGGTAGCACATACTCCTTGGAAGGTCAGGTAACAGTGTTGCACAATATCTTGCTTTGGGCCACTGTAAAGCCATTCCCAAAGAGCATTTTTAGCTTAGACTGAAAATTTAGCCAACTGGAATGGTAACAGTTTCTCTCAGGAAAAAGTAACAATCTTTCTGCTGTGCTTGTATACTATTATGTCCTGCTAATGTGTGTTCGGTTTTTTTCAGAAGTCTGGCAATAATTTTTCTGTTATAACCTTATTCTCCATTTTTCATCACCCACAACAGATGCCCCTCCTTGCTGCAGACAGAGTATCTCTGTTTGGGTACTTGCAGAGTAGTCAAAGACTAGGAGAATTACAAAGCAAACAAAACAAATAAACCCTTAAAGTAAAGAAAAGCCTTTGAAACTCACCAGTGACAGGCTGAGGTTCCCCAGCAAGTCCCATAGGTCATAGATTGTGTTCAGGCCAACCAAGAGGACTACAAAAAGGCCAACAAATTTTACCCCCATTGCTCCAGCAAGGCTCACACCAGTCAGACTCAGCCAGAACCACCAGGAGGCAGAGAATGGCCTGCAGGACCAGTAGAGCAAGTCAGTAAATAAAATGATGGCTACATGAATGGGCAGCCTGCGATCACAAAAACAAATCAGTTACCCCACAAAATTACAGTCCATCTTCTCAGGAACCCATTAGAAGCAGAAAAACAAGTTTTTCATTTAGTTTAGAATCACACAAGGATACTGGTTTCAGATACAGGCTTGTGAAACCTTGATGCAGGCTTCAGGTACACTTAAGCCAGGGGCAACCCTAGATCTCTCATTCAAAGGATGGAAACACACACATCAGGTATAAACTAAAATACTAGTGTGAAGAAAGTCTGACTACATGGAAGTTCTGAGAACAGAAACAAGAATTTTGCTCCATAAAGTGCAAACTTACTTCTCTCAGAAATTTAGGGACATGGGGAAGAATAAGAGGCAAAGAGCAGCCACTCTTACTAAAGCAAGAAAACCTCAGTGGAAAACATCTATCCAAAACACAAACAAAAGCTGCAGCAAAAAGCAAACAAATTATAAACTGACATAAAATTGAACCATAGAAGAGAGATGATAAAAAAATAACAGCAGAAAACCCTTCTCCTTCTGATTCCTAATGTCTTGACGTTTTTATTTCAACTAGACAAAATCCCCGTGACCTGCTAAGCAACACGATAGCTAGAGTTGGTTTTTAATTTGCAGAATATCAACTACTTTGACAACAGGATTAGTTCAAAGATATGAAAAATAAATTCAGGTCAAGGCACACAGAGCTGATCAAGCACTGCCTTGTAATTTAGGGCTTGCACTCCCTGGGGAATATGCTGTAGATAAGAATGGCCTTGGATAGCTGTACATGATGCTGCAGGCTGCATTTCAGCCACACAAACTGTAGACACACTAAGACTGAAACAATCAGTTCTTGAATGTTTCATTAAATAAAAGCTGCTCATATATAACACAGAATTTCGACTTTTTATGTCTTTGAATATGGGCTGCATTTCAAGGAAACTCCTCTGTGCAGCCCAGCCACAAAGAAGCCTTCTGACCTATCCCAATACCTATAAACCACCACCCTCTCTGGATGGGTCTATAGCAAATATCCTTAGCAACTTGACTACTTTATTCAGAATCATTCTGCCTATATCCCCCTAAGTTTTTGTAGCCATTTCTTTAAACCAAACAAATTACACTATTTACCTCAGACAGCAGGATTTTTATAGATGCTTACACTTACAGTCACAGTAAGTTGGTTTACTCCAATCACAATACTTTCTCCCTAACTACACAATCCCACATAGTAAAAATTTCTCTCTGCTACCAACAGTCATTTTCACCTTCAGATTTCCTGAAATAATTTCATGTCAGCCATTCACACATCACCAATGGCAGACATTACTTTAACTGTGTGAAAGTTAAATACTCATAATTTAACAAAATTATCACCCTTCTATTACCTGTCTGCACAGCTGTTACATTTCACCATACTCAGAACCGCTCCCATGAGAAAGAACATTAGAATGGGATCCAGCAGAATATATTGGGACAACGTAATACAGCCTGTATCTGCAAAGAGACACACAGCAATGTCAGAAAGACTTGCAGTTCCAAAGTGAATCTAAGATTGTGGGAATTCAGTTTCCACAACACTCTCTTTACAGTGTTGTAAAGACAAGAATAAGGCAGGAAATTTTAGAAACAGGAGGAGATCACAACATTCTATTTTCTACCTGGATAACAAAGGAAAAAAAACCAACAACAAAACAAAAATAAAAACAAATGCAAAAGTCAGTACAGCAGTATCTGTGAAACACCATTTGGAAAGTGCTGGTAACATACTCAGATGGAGAGGATTACAGCCAGTAATGATCTACCTAAGGCACCACCGTGGTACCAGAGGATGCCAGAAGAGAAGTCACCTTTCAGATGGTACCTATAAAAAATTAATATGGCTTTGATATTTTAAGTCTCCATTTCTCAATACCTGTGTGTCCTCACAAACTCCTTATTTTGGTAACTCCATTAGCAAGGTCACTTTCTCTACTTGGCTCAATTCAACAAGGAATTTTATTAATTTCTTATTTTGAACTCTTCTAAAGAAATGCAGGGGCTGTTAAACATCTCAATAATTCATTTGGGAAACATTAATATTTCACTAGTGGGCAAAATCATTCCTGTCCATCCACTTTATAAAAATGTTTAAAATTAAGGTGCAATCTAATCCACTCCTGTGGTTATGTAAATAACAGAAGCACCTATGACCTTAACAAGATTGTAAAGTTCTTAACGGGACCACCAACTAAAAAGCCTCATACACATATATATACACACACATATATATATATATACACACACATATACATAAACACGCACACACACACACACACACATATATATATGTATGTATATGTAGTGGAATTACTTTGCTTTTGAGAAAGTCTCTCATTAACCTAAATATCCCCTGGTTAGGTAACACATGGTAATCCAGAAATTAAATTACTTGAACAGTTAAGGTACTCAATTTTGCTGTAGCAGGAACACCTACCAAAAATAAGGATGAAAGCCGTGAGTAAGGCTGCAGGCAGTGACTTTGACAGTTCCAACACTGTGAGGTAGGCAAAGGGAACCAGGCAGGAGCCAAGAAATGCACAAAACTGCAGGAAAAAATCATGGGAGAAATTATAACCCCACCCACGGTAGACAAGAGCTCGCACTCCCTTTCCTTCCCCTTCCCCTTCCCTTCATCCTTTCCTTTTTCCTTTCCTTTTTCCTTTCCTTCCCTTTCCCATACCTCTAACAACAGGAAGTGTTGCAGCAGCTGAACTGAGTCACAAAGAACATTGGACAAACTGAACAAAGACACTGCTCAGAGGACAGAAGCTTACTCTGTTCTACAGAGCTGTCAGTAACAACAGCCAGTCACACTCTTGTGAGACTACACCAGATATTCATAAAAGGATGTGTCAAGCAGGTGCACTATATAGCCACTACACTCAGCCTTTTTTTAACAAGATATTAGATTGTGAAAGCTAAGAACAAAATACATCTGCACCTTATATCTTTAGCAGGCCAGATTTCCCTCTCTTACACAAATGAGACCAAGGATAGTTGGAGGAGAAAGAGGAGAAATCAAAACAAAAGAAAGCAAGACCACAGTAAAACTTATTATCTTTAATGTCTGTTTCTAGCACCTCTCCCACCTTTGGCTCAGGGAAATCTAAACCCATGAACTTCTGGAAACTAAACTAAGAACACATGCCTTCCCACTTTTCAGTTTTCTTTCTAGGTAGTAACAATTGGCCATTGTTTCTCCTTTTGACTTATCTGCTGTCAGTTATATGGCTCTTGGTCTTCCTGAACAGCAGTACAGCCAGGGTTTCAGATCAAATACAACTCTCAATTCTGCCCTGCTGGCCCAGGCTCCATCAGCACACTCAGCTCAGTGTCATTGGTGGTGGCAAACTGCAGGTGAGTGGATGATCCTGGCTTTTTGATATCCTTGGCTACCCAGCAGATTAGCCAGGCACAACAGAGTGAGAGAAGCTCAAATTCAGCAATGTTTGCTTTGCAGAACAGGCAAGATATCTATCCCATGCAGCAGTGTAGTCTCACTAATTAGAAGGAAGAGCTGGCCTCTCACAGACACAGATTAAGACTTATTCACAACATAACCACTAACACTTTCTGAAGGAGCTTAAAGACAAGGCACAAGGCTGAACAGACCTCTGACCTGAGCAAGCAGAGCTGTTCTTAAGATGTAACACACATTCTGTACTGAAAGGCACAGGAAAGCTAACCAGCCTGCAGAGCCTTACCCCTCTCATCCCTATGTAGTTGTGCTGCTCATATCGATCCCCTGGCTTCTGGAAAGGAAATGTACCATCATACCCACTAAGGTAGCCAGCAAGTCCAATCAGCATCTGAAGAAGAAAGGTGAAAAAACTGGTCAGGAAAATCACACTGGAAGAAAGAGTATCCAAGCTAGTAGCAGGTATGATTTTTATAGAAGCCAGACTGATCCAGAGGACAAATAGTTCAGACACATCAACCAAAGAAGAGTTTATTTACAGAAATCCTATGCACATATACTGCCCGTTGTCTAAAGGCAAAATCAGAATTATTTTTGCAACAGACTGTAAGGATGACTGCAAGCTCAAGAAAAATATCAGGTGTGGAATTGAGCAGAGAGAATTCTGTAGAGTCACCCCCATAGCTCCCTATTCCTTTAGTTTCAAGAGCCTCAGCCTGAAAGGAAGATAACCTTTGAGAGGCAGGAGGATGCACCCTCTTCCATACCACACACTTGCTAAAAAAAGTTCATTTACAGAACAGGAAATCAGTGTTCTCAGGGTCATTTGTGGCAAGCACCTCATCTGCTCATGAGTTATCAGGAACTGTTTGCTCCCTCTAAAATGTAGGCTTCTATTACATACACTCTCCAAGTGTCACATTGATTTTTTTCATGTCAAACCTTTCAAAAACCCAACATGCAATACTGTTTTGTTTGGTTTTCTTGTATTTGAAGCTTTTTTTTTTTTTTTTTTTTTTTTTTTTTTTTGGAGACAAAAATTTGCAAGTTGAGGCTCTGGACACAGAATGCATATTACTATGATGTCAACAACATTTAGGAAGGACTTCGTTGTATACCACATCATTTGGCCAGAAGGCAGAGACAAGACTTTTATTGGCCCCCTCCTGTGGCTTCCGAAACACGTAACAGAAAAGCGGTTTACCTTCCCCAAAGGGGGATGGACATCAAAGAAGAAGGTCCGATTAATGTAGTAACTTCCCATCTTCCCAAAATGAGTTTCATCCCAACTGGAAGAAACACACCAACAAAATACATATCACAATAACCAATCTGCTACAATGCTCAAGAGAGGAAAAAAAAAAA
>JANPWX010000317.1:1819758-1836526 GCA_024734555.1 Trochalopteron elliotii
CCAGAGTCTTGAAATTATAGAGCAAGGCAATTAGCTTAGCACAGTTTATTCCAAATTATAGCATAGGCTGTAAAACCAAAAAAGAACTGCAGAGAGGATGAGGAGAAATGTCTGTGCTGGCTGAGAGGTGAGAGTCCAAAACAGATGTGGTAAAGGACATGAATTTCTGAGCCAAAGAATCGTTAGCAAGGTCCTCAAGAAAAGCAGGTAAAATTAGTATCTCATGAATCTTTATGTTTCTCTTTTGAAGCCACAGTTTCTGTTTCTTTCCCTGAAACTCAGCAAGCTAGATATTTGAAAAATAAACATAGCTGATACTTCTAATGCCCTGATTACTGAATTTAAGAAAATCAGTAAATGCTTTGTCCACTAAAGTGTTAGTAGTACCACCATCACTTTCCTCCTCACTTATAAATCTGAGTAATTTAGTCAAGGATAACTCATTTGAAGTTATTTGAGCTAATCTAAACTGTAAGAGAAGAATGAAGTTCACAAACAGGACTGGAGGACAGAGATCATCAGTGTCTCTGGTTTTCTGTTGACAGATTATAATTGAGCATATCTGTGCTTTCTTCTGTCTTACTGCCAGTCTCTGGAAAACTTTTTATGCATTTTGGAAGGGTAGAGACACAGAGAGATCCATGGCATTCCATGGGATCTGCGTAAGCAGGGAGAGACATGCTTACATGTTTATTTAGAGACACACATGGGTACCAATTTCTTGTGTGCAAAGAAAAGACTGTGACACAAAAAAAAAGCAATCTTTTATTTTGGTCTGAGAGCAGAGTAGCAGCTTCTCCCATATCTGCAACACAGAAAATCCCCTGTACCGGCCAGTACTGGTGGGAGGGGGCTACAGGAGCACACTAAGGAATCTCCCTGCAAAGGCAGCCCATGGCCAGAGCTACCAGTCATTCCCTAGTGAAACAGAAATTCTGCAAGCAGCTTTGGTTTTCTTTTTTTTGTTCTCCAGGGTTAGATTTCTGCATTGGCAACTGATGACAGCTTGGAAGGCTCTCTAGATATGTTATTTGGTTCTGGATGAAAAGCTATGGAAATAAGGATGGTTCCCAAATGTGCTTCCAAGCTCAAGCCTGGTTAATGGTTTAGATATCAGGGCGGGGAGAGAGTGACTGCAGTGACTCAGGATTGAATCTGACTGGCTGGTTTTTGTGTCCTGGGCACAGACTGGGGGGCATAGTCCTCTCCTCACTGGTTTTAGGAAAGAAGCCTTCCCCCATTCCAGCTGAGTTAAAAGCAAAACACAGAGGTTGTTTTTATTTGGTGGAGACGACTACACACACCATGGCATCTGAAAAGGTGAGAGTTTGGACAGGGTGGAAGCATCTGGGAAGGCTGCCTTAGTGTTACAGTTGAGGTAGAAATGAATGGTCTGTCTTCTGGCTTTCATCTCAAACAGCAGAAGCTCTTCTTGTTTGGAAAGAGATCTGGCTTTTCCCTGCATGGCTAGAAAAGCTATTTCATGCCATGCAAATATCCAGTGCAGGTGCTCGGCCCAATCAGTACAGAAATTGTTTCAGAAATCTAAGATGAGATAGAAGTTGGCAATATTGGATAGGGACAAAGAGGGGAGCTTTATAGGGAATAATTTCAAGGTCATTTGTGCACTGCTGGAAACATCAGGTGCAACTGTATCATGAGAAGGCTATTATGAGAGACAGTGTGCTATCTGTATGCCCAAATCAGGAACAGTTACTTTCAGAAAGGAGCCCTCTCTCCTCCAAACATTGCTCTCCCCTGTCTCAGAGTTTGTGAAATGCCTTCTGCTCATGCATTCTTCTCCTTACATGCAATACTCTGGTGTCCCCAGCACATAACCTTTTTATCTTTCTCTTTTCAGCCGATACTTTACAGCTATTTCCGAAGTTCCTGTTCTTGGAGAGTGCGAATCGGTAAGATTTAGAGTTGATCTCTCTTTTTGTGTCTCAATATTGCAATATCCTCCCCTTTACTAACCCAGTTAATCAATCACTTATTAACAGAAAAGTCAGCAAACATGAGCCTGAACAGTGAGGCATCTCCCCATGGTGGCGGGGCAAAGACTGCACCTTATCAGGAGCAGGTGGAATAGAGGGGAACAGATAAGAGGGATTCATGATACTGCCTCAGACTCTGGCCTGCCCAGTTCGTGAGAGCCAGGCAGGGCTGGGAATGGTCCCTACTTGTACTGAGACAGAAAGGTTTTACAGGTGAGCACATGGTCCCCTGCCCTCTACAAGCCAAATCAGGAAGGGCTGTGCTGCAAAGAGTTGCAAAGCTTATTTTGAAAAATTTGCCAGATTAGTACTTTGGTCATTCACTTGCCAGAGCACTGTCTTCTCAGTGGACTCAGGCCACCCTCCCTAAGGGATAGGGTCTTTTTTCAAAGGCAGATGCTAACATTTCCCTGAGCCCATTACCAATGAAACCAGTCCCAGTGTAGCTGTCTGAAGCTGTACACTCTGCTCTCCCTAGCACTGGCCCTGAAAGGAATTCCTTATGACCTGGTCCCAGTGAACCTCATTAAGGATGGAGGACAGCAGGTAAGGATAAAAATACCACTGCTCACTCCAGGGGTACTGAACTTGGGGATCATTAGGAAACTTGGGATTAGCACTAGAAAGTTCACAGGCAAAGTTACCAAATTCCTCACCACTTCTCTGTAATTAATAGTTGCTTTCAGCCAGTATTCCCTGGCATGTGAGACAGGAGGAGAATATGACTGCAGGAGACTAGAGGCTTTTTCCTCTCTCAAACATTTGTGACTGAATCCATAAGGCTGAAGATCTTTTGCTTACCATGATACAACTGAATACATCAGGAACACAGACTTCAGAGAAGCTGCCCCTCACTTTAAACAGACTCAACTTCATTCAATTAACACCAGAAAATGCATGGACGTGGGGATAGGGGGTGTCCAAAAGATGCTAAAGGATATGGCAAGGGGCTGCAAAGGGCCTGCAAAAGGAAGAGATGGGTTGCCAAAAGAGATCTTCACTGAGACCTTACTTGGGAGTTCATAGGAGGGAGTTGTGCACCTCGTAGTACTAGTGGCTCAGTGGGCTGGCATGGGACAGTAATGTGGCACTGATGCACAACCACCCATTCTGGGCATTGCAGTGGTGCTTTATCAGGAGATAAGGCAGTCTGGCCCTGGATGCAGTGATCCCTGAGCCCCAGTGAGAGCTTGCTGTAGACTAATACTACAGCATAATTTATGCAAATATTAGTATTAAGGTAGAGAGAAAAAAGAGGTAGGAAAAAAATTTGGTAACTGGGTTCTAGAAGAAGAAAACAAGGAAGAAGAATTTCTTATTGCTGTAGACTAATCACAGGTTTGTTTCCACAGTTTTCTGCTGAATTCAAGGCACTGAATCCAATGCAACAAGTCCCAGCCTTGCAAATAGATGGCATCACCCTTTCTCAGTCAGTGAGTTATCAGCCACATCCCTGTTAACCTTTCACTCCAGCCTGCTGCCCAATCTGGACAAGATGGCTTTGTCCCCTCTTTTTCCCCAGACCTATCATCTAAACGTTGGAAAAGCAATGGCATTTATGGTCCCACTTGGGAACAGAAATAGCACATAGTCCCTGATGGGGAACTACTTAAGGATTTAAGTTCAATTCTGCTTTGGTCCATAACTCCAGCCTTCACTAAGTAGTTCATAGTCTGACTTCAATGGCTGTTTCATGGTTTGCCTGAAATTACAGCTGGACCAAATGACAACAAGATCATAAGCAGATGTCAGAGGGGTTATTCTGTTCCTTGGATTGGTAACAAACTGCCTTCAAAAGCTCTTTTACTCTCTTGGATCAGCTCCTCTTTCCCAGGTGTCCAGGATGTGAAGTTTTCCTTGGCTCTCTAATAACCTCCCATTATCTCTTTGTTCATTACAGCTAGCTATAATCAGTTACCTAGAAGAGACACATCCTAACCCCAGGCTCCTACCCCAAGACCCAAAGAAGAGAGCCCAAGTCAGAATGATTGCGGATCACATTGCCTCTGGCATTCAACCACTCCAGGTACTGCCTTGTCAGACCCATGCAAATGAGAAAATCAGAAAGAATTTCAGAGACAGAAATCCTATCTCCTTAAATTGTTGCCAGCCAACTGGGTGGCAGAACTTCAGACTGGTGTGCTAGCAGATAAAATCTGCTTAACCTCTGCCTGATCTGCCAATGGCAACAATACAATATTTCCAACACAGCAAATCCTATAGCATCCCAGGGTTCTTTCCAGAAAGAGCTGAATCCATATGGTTTTACTGCTGAGTCTAGGACATCTTAGGAAGAAGAGAATTGAGCAGCCCAAAGGGAAGAGGCAAAGGGATACCCTGGCAGCTGTTACAGAAGGGTAGTGCCAAGAGAAAGATACTGCAGGGTGCATGATTTGGTGCAGGTGAGGTCAGGGCTGACCCAACCAACTGAACTCAGGCCAGGGGTTCAGCCTTGGCAACCCCTCATCTCCCCTCTCCTCCACTGTATGACACAGTGGGTAAGATCCTGCCAGCAGTAGTCATCTAACCTACAGATTGCTTTGCCTTCACAGAATCTGAGTGTCCTGAAACAAATGGGGGAGAAAAAAATGGAATGGGCTCAGCACTGTATCACATCTGGCTTTCAAGGTACATCCCGCATCCAAAATGATCAGTATTTTGGCTGACCTTACAAAATGCTGCACCGCTGGCATTCTAATTGCCTTTTCAAGTAGAACCACACATATTCCTAGGCTGGTGTGCTGGGGTGCTGCTTGCTGGCAGAGACAGTGCTCTTCCAGAGTCTCTTGTTCAGGACTGGCAGCTCCCCAGCATCTCAGAGGAAAGATGTGCGCAGAACACTTCCACTGCTGCACATGGAAGAGGGGAAGCCTGGTGCCATCCTGCACACTGCAGCAGTTGATTCATTCTGAAGCACAAGGACTCACAGCACTTCTAAGGTTCTACCTATATAGACAGATAGATATAGATATATAGATATGCTTTTGTAATCAGACATCTAATGGCAAACTCCCACAGAGTCTAGCAAGTAGCAGAGTATTTCTTTGCCTCTTTGAGAGAAATAAAGTGCTTTTGGTTCCCTCAAAACCCTTTCCTCCATGTGCTGCAGTGACAGGCCCATCTTCATTTCTGACAGACACCAACTGACTGAACCTTTGTATTTTTCCCCTCCCCAGTCAAGTATTTCTACATTATCCTTGTAGTATTTCAAGTGCATTGTCTAAAGCAGCTGAAATCACCCTGGGTCCAAAAAAGCTGAAGGACCATGAAGACTCCCATAACTATAGCAAGATTTCTGTTCCTTTTAGTTTCTGTCCCAAAATGCCCCTTTTTCATACTCTGCTTGGGGTTAAGATGCCCTTGTACATAATTCCCAGTCTAGAAAGTGTTTGGTGTCCCTTTCAATTGACTTTCCAATGCCTCACTCCAGTGTACCATCTCTCTTGACAGCACTGGAGCAGATTCTGCAGCACACTGCTGGACGCTACTGTGTGGGGGATGAAGTAAGTATCTGAGAGAGCCCTGTGTGCTATCACAGAACTGAAAACCCAGTATCTTCTCCTAAAATAGGAAAGAAAATTAGTTGAGGAAACAAGAGCACAACTCCATCCAGTGCCTAGAATTACATGCTGTGCCTTCACCATAACAAAAAACAGCTGCACGGATCCTACTTAGGCTGTTACTGACTGGCAGAGAGTTATAGAGATGTTTATTTGTCCCTGCCTGTAATTTGCTGATGGCCAGATTCTGCAGCTGTATCTGGGATCTGGCTGGTACTAGAGGATGTGGAAAAAGATGATACATCATTTCATCTTTATGGGATATGGACTTCAACATATCCTGTCATAGGGGCAAAGCTTGGCTCAAGAAGAATGGGTTCAGTTCTTAGCTCTGTTCTATGGAACCTTTAACCACCTTGTATTTTTCTGCTCCGATCATCCAGTTTTAATGTAGACATTTCACAGAACTCATATAAAAACTGTTCTGACAGCTTACCAAACTAGAGGCAGCTCAAGGCCTTTTCCATGTATTAGTTCTGCTGCCAGGCAAAAGATCTTTCCTATAAAAGCCTTAGAAAAAAGGAAAGCTCCTGCATTATCCTGGGATGCAAAGGATTGTCTAGTAGCAGCCTTATGGAGCCCTTGGTAGGCAAAGGCTACTTACAAGATCTAATGCTGGAGAATAACACGTGCTCTGAGAGGCACCCAGGGCTTTGTGACCTGGGTTTGCAGGGTGGGGGCAGCTGCCTCTGTCTGTGCAGACAGGCAGCCAGCAGCACTGTCCTTGAGTCTTCTGTTCAGATTGCAGGTCTCTGGGTCTGTGTACAGAGGTCCTATCACATATCAACACTTGACATTGGCAGGACCTGCTTGATATTCCTGCAGTGCAAACAAGGAAAATTTACTTAACTTTTCCCAGCCATGCAAACACCCCTCTCCCTCCATCACCTCCCTCTGCAGCTTGCCAGCAAGCCTGTTTTCTCAGAGGCAGTTGCCATAGAAGCACAGTGTCCTTGAGGTCATAATGATCAGCTGGTAAATATAAAGCTCCCCAAAAGCTGATGGCTTCTACTAGTGACTGCAATGAAATTCTTTTTGTTGTATTGCTACTGTATTATTAATGCTGAATTAAAGAATTAGACCATTATGACAACTCCTCTGTACTGGCTGATAATTTCTGTCCTGGTCTCAAAGCCTGCCACCACTGGGAAGTGTGAGGAGACAGGCTCTGAGTTACTCTAACCCCTTTTCTCTGCTATATTTGCAGGTTTCCATGGCTGATCTGTGTTTAGTGCCTCAAGTTGCCAATGCTGAAAGGTAATTAAGGCTAAGCTTGAGAAATTCTTCAACACACCTATTTATGCTGGGCTGTCAGAGCTTACCTTCTGCTGCTCCTTGTGCCTGTTAGAAAGTATCCCTCCTGTCTGGCCTTTCCACTTACGTTTTTTCTCTCCACGAATTTCACTATTTCATAAATACTGTCTTTTGGAAGTAAGGAGTTGTGGTATCCTCTTAGAGGCCTGGGGCACCCTGATCTATGGCTTTAGAAAAGCTGAGGTTGCCCACACTCCATGATCTCTGTCCCTGTTTGCTCTATTCTTACACTGCCCACAGGAGGAAAAGATTCATCAGACTTCATTTGTTTAAAGCCTTAAACCCATACAAGTAGTGGCTGCATGATTCCCAGGAAAAGCAGTGTCTTCTTACCTTGTGCTGCACATTAAATAAAAATCTGGTGAAGATCACACAATTACAGAATCACTGGGGTTGGAAGGGAATTCTGGAAGTCATCCAGTCCAATTTTCCCTGGTAGAGGAAGTTTTGAGTATCTGGGTTTTGAGTATCTCTAGAGAAGAAGACTTTACAACCTCTTCAGGCACTGATCTCTCTAGCATTTGTTTTTAAACCTACAAGGATGAACCTTTTCTGTTAGTCTAAATGCCTGTAAGATTCTGCCGTACTAGGCAGGCCTGTCACACTGCTCTGCACTTCTGCTCACAGCTGCACTGGCTCTCCAACTCATAATACTTCACTAATTCTTTTCCTTTTACAGATTCAAAGTGGACATGAGACCATATCCCATAATAACCAGAATAAATAAAGCTCTCTTGGAGTTAGAGGCCTTCAAAATAAGCCACCCTTCCCGGCAGCCAGATACCCCTGCAGAGCTGCGAGCTTGAAGCCTTTCTACTCATTAAATCTAGAAAGCTGGTGTGATAAAGAAGACAACACCTACAGTTTCAGTATGACTTCAGTGCCAGTAGGAATCCCTAGTACTATTGTTTCCCTTTCATCTGGGGGGATAGAACAGAGGACCTGGAAATAGTGTGGATGACTTACTATGTGTGTGTAACTATGCGTGTGCTGGAACACCTGCAGTTACTAGTTTTTTCTATGCAGTCTATCCCCATGAAGCAGATTAAAGGAGAAGTATCCATGATGATCAGAACTTCCCTCTGTTTGGCTTTGGGGAATGTGGCCACAAACATTGGTTGGGGAATGTGGCCACAAACAACTGTGAGGCATTGACCCAATTCTGTATTCCCCACAGGGGCTACTTCTTTCTGCCATCTACAGAAAGAGCATCAGGGAATCAGTGTACAGTGTCCTCATCCTTGGAGCTGCCCCAGAGCCACAGCACAGTCATCAGTTCCATGGATATAAACAATAAGATCTAGTCTCTGATGGAAGATAACTTAACCCTTGTTGGGGTCTTAAAAGAGCCAAGTCAGCAACTTCACCCCTTGCAATAACAAGAGCAGTCACATGGAATTTATAAAGGGTCAGCCTAGAGCAAAGCTAGGTGATTGCGCCATAGACAGCAAGGCACAACCAGCTCTCTCCCCTACACTGAAAATTATGTTCTCTTCTTTTTCCCATCCTCAGATACTGCTCCAGGTGTTTTCTGAGCCTTCAGCTGCAGACTGTTGCCCAAAGGAATCCCACCCCAGATTTCCTCCAAACCAGAATCATGCCTGTACTTTTACTGTGAGGACTTCCCAGATAGCAGCAATAAATACCATTCCACTCATCCCAAATGAAACCAAACACCTACGTCACCTTCAAAGCTGAAAGTACCCTGGGAATTCCAGCTAAAAACCTGTAGGGCAAGAAGGGAACCTATAACCTTATGTCTGTTCTTCAGCTCAGATCCCACTGAATGTTTTGGCACCTGAGCCCAGATACTGTATGTCAGGTATCCTAGAAGAACAATACCCATGGCCTTCAGACTACAAACCCACAATCTCTTGTACCAAGGTGGTATTCAC
Source organism: Trochalopteron elliotii (assembly GCA_024734555.1). Taxonomy (NCBI): domain Eukaryota; kingdom Metazoa; phylum Chordata; class Aves; order Passeriformes; family Leiothrichidae; genus Trochalopteron; species Trochalopteron elliotii. The sequence goes on from JANPWX010000317.1 coordinate 1,828,525, forward strand.
CTATATCCAGATACCTGGACTGCCATGTTGCTTGGACTCATTTATTGCCATCCATATCTGTATTTAGGCTGGTGAAGAGCCTTGCTGTTCAGGCTCATTCTGAGAATCATGCATTATCTTAGGTCCAGCTGGATCTTGACTGTGCTGTTATAAAAGGTCCCAGCACAGTTGGAGCCCCCAAAGACCAACACTGTGTGCAGGTTCTGCTCCTCTTTGTTCTCCTTGTCCATATCCATCAAGTGGGCAGGAGTCAGGTCAAGCAATGTGTGGCCAGCTCGAGGAACAGAGCAGAGGTCCTGGTGGATCACTGTGCTCCATGAAAGAGTATCTGAAGTGGAAAGGGGATATCAATACTGACAAGCCCATTCTTACTGCAAAGGATGAGACAAATGAACTAGACTAGGTGTTCAGAAACACCATTGCAGAGAAGCCCCAGAGTCACCTTCAGCTATCAAAACCAGGGCTGGAGTGTCACTCACCTAGGTGGAAGACAAAGGCATCATGCAAGGCTCCTCTGGCATTGCAGCCTCCACTGATCAGAACCTTCTGGTCCGACACAGCCAGAGCTGCATGAAAACTGTGACCAAAGCAAAGCCAAAAGGTGACTACAACAAAACTTGCTGGGATGGCCTCAGTCAATGATGGGCAGGGATGGGCAGACTTGATCAGGAGGTTGGGGACTTAAGCTGCAGGAAGAAAGTTGACTTCTGCTTCTCTCTGCCCTGACTTGCAGAATAACCCTAAAGGAGATGTTTGCCTCTGCAGGTCAGGCCACAATCAGGCCTGAAGAGCAACTCGTTACCTCAGAAGGAACTATCAAAACTCCCATGGTTTGCTCTGTGGGGTAAGATAGCAGACTAGCTGGGCTCTGCATTGATTTAGGTCATTTTTCTAGTGAGCAATTCTGTCCCTTTAGGAACAGCATAGTCCTGGTACAGGAGTATCTTCCTCTGTGTGGAACAGTACCTCTCCAGGCACTGTGAAGACCAAACAACAGGCCATACACTTTACTAGCACATGGCAGAAAACTTACCCTAGCCTGAAAGACAGATTTCCAGGGAGACTAAGGAATATCCCCCCACATCATACAGGTACCAACAAGGACAGCACAGGAATTCCTGCCCCCACAGCAGAGAGAAGATCCACTCTATTTTGATTAGTGGGATAGAGATATGCAGCTGGGTCTGATCACAAGCACTGTTTAAACCTGGCTTCAAAGAGAAATGACAGAAGAAAATAGCTCCTGGGTCTCCAACAGAATCTTACCAACGTGCAGAAGGCTGTCCTGCCAGGAGGGGGACTGGTGTGTATTCCATGAAACCTGACAGACAGAGAAAAGGCAGGTGAAATGTCCAATAACCTCAGCCTCTGTAACTAGACAAAAACTTAGATACTCTGCCACATCAATAACCTGCCTTCTCTATTACCCAGTTTCTTCCAAAAAAATCCTTCTTTTCGTCATCCCCTCCCTTATTGCCCCAGAAAGGGTGATTTTTTTAACCCATAGTTTTTCATCTCCATTGCCTAGTCAGGAGTTTTTATAATGTTATTGCTATTTTCCCATTGAGCACACCTCACTCCCAGGCCCCTGTCTTGGAACAGACATTCCCAAGGCAGCCAGATGGCACAGACTTTCTTACCCAGATCCAGAATGTGCATGTCACTGAGGTAGAGAGAAGTCCTCCGACCCCCAAAAATCAGCAGCTTGTTTTTCAATAGAGTAGCTGAATGTCTGGGCAGAGAGCAAGCAAATGAATAAAACATCTTCAGCAAACACAAAACTTCCATTTTAGCCTTGGCCTCTTCTACTGGGCTGCCACAGCTTCAGTCTACACCTGGGACAGAATCCCATCAGGATTCACAACAGGAGATACTGAGAATCCCATAGCCCTATCTTAAGGAGTACATGGTGGAGAACAATCACCTAATATTTAAGAAATCACACTGGTGTGAGAGGGAAGGTAAGCAGAGGTTTCCTGCACTATTTTGGATAGCTGGAACTAGAGCACTCTCACCCAAGCCTAGGCTGAGGCTTCTCTCCTTCTGAGATGGGCTGATACCAAATTTCATGCTCTGGATTGAAGACATAGAGCATATTGCTGCAGGGTGCAACTGCCAGCGATGCCTTTCTGGGGAGAGTTCCTCCAAAAACAAAAAGCTCCTTGTGGTAGATAGTTGCACTGTGGTAGGTGAGCACTGGTATCCTCCCTTTAGCCTAGAAAAAATTCAATATATATTTGTTACAAGAAGTGCATTATTTGCTGCATGACCCACAGGAAAGGGGCCCACATCATACAGTGAGTTTGACAAGTTTCCATTTTCACTTTATTGGCTCCCCAGCCAGATCTTTGCTGCACAGGCAAACAGTACATCCTTTGCATGCTCTACACCACCAGAATGCTCTGATAAGAAAAGGAACTCAGCCTCCCACACCTTCCTTAGAAGATGTCACGGAACAGAAAGATCTCATCCAGGCTTACCCTCTAAAAGCCACTTTGTGCTTTACCAGGAAAGAGACAGTCCCATGCTGACAAGGGCTCAGAATTCTGCTGTGCTCAGGGCAGTTCCTGATTCAAGAAGACTGGCTCTTCACCTAAGCATCCAGTGCTGCTCTCAATGGCAACATATAAAATGAGAGGCCATTTCCCTCTGCTGCTTCCCATCCTTGAGCTTGGTCAGGCACAGCCCTCTGCAGCAACCATTTTTTCCACATTGCTTCATTCATTGTAGGCACAGCTCCTGGTTTCCATTCAGCATTTGGCTTTTCAACACAGCCTCCTAATACCTGTCAAACCCAACTATGCATCTCAGACAACCTGCAGCAATAGTGTACCAAGACGACTGGACTAAGGACATGGGCTGCCACATTTAGGCAGAACCTGCCACCCCTCCTGCACTTTTGTCTTGGAAGACATGCAGTACTCCTGCACTTTTGTCTTGGAAGACATGCAGTACTCACAGCCACAAGGAGCCATTTCCAGGTGACTGTGTCCAGAATGTAGATGCTGCTGTAGTCTTTGTCGTCCCTTATGCCCCCAAAGACGTAGATACGCTTGGTGTCAGGGTCGTAGGTAGCTGTGTGACCATGCAGGCACAATGGCATGGCATTTTGTAGCTGGAAATCCACTGGAACCCATAAATCACTGTCTGTGGGAGCAACAGCAGATACATGGTATGGGAGTTCAAAAAGGTTATTGATTTCTCTAGGTTTAAAGAATAGGCCATAAAATATTTACTGAAAACCTTGCTCCCTTTGTCTTCTTCTCTCCTTTGATTCAGGGCTAGAGGGAACTCATACAGAATTGTTTCTGTAAGGAATGATGGGGAATAGCAAGGTGAAAGAGAAGACCAGTGAGGTGCAGAAAGACACAAGGCACTGGAATTGTATCTCACACTTTCCCACCAGTCACAACACACAGACTGCAAATTGCACTGTTGCTTTTACCCCTTAAAATTCCACTCTTTCCAGAAGTTGTACCTTAGCTCCTAGAGGGCTCTCAAGTACAATCCCAGAGCCTCATAAGGCACTCTATGCTGTCAGCTCAGCCTGGTGACGTGCCAGATGTGATGCCTTTGCTGTCCCTTCTATATGCACAGATGGCCAAATACCCCCTCTCATCTGCATGAGCTGTCCTCAAGTCCCACTGTGCCCATCCATTTTGACAACCCTAAAGTCCTCACCAATTTCCAGCTTCCAGAGAGCATCCCGGCAAGACTGTTGATTGACACCTTCTCCACCAATGAGAACAGCTGTTCCCAGGTCACTGAGGCACATGGCATGGCACCACCGAGGGCTGGGACTGCCTGAGGAAGGAAGAGCACAGACCTGTGAGCAGTCAGACACGACAAGACACCCTCAGCTCCCTTCCCTGCTGGGGAGAACAAGCCACCTGAATGCTCAGAGGCGGGAAATGGTAAGGCAAGGGCCCCTGGTCCCTTTCCTCTGCAGGGGAAAAAGACATACCTCCCCGAGCAATATTTTCACTTGGCTTTGGGGAATAATTGCTGTACTTAGAGAGACCTCAGGAGCAAGGGGTAGCTGGATGTAGGATGCATTCAGGCTGCCACTTCAGACAGGCTTGGATGTCCCCCAATTACTACCCCATCTCCAGAAGTGATATCCAGAGTTGTGCTACTTGTCCTGCACTACTTGTGAGGGAGGACTGCCCAGGGGCAGCTTGTCAGTGCCTAGGATAGAACAATCAGAAGCCTGGAGCTGCTTCCAGAGGTATTCCTTGTACTGCTCTGTCCCTCCTCCCTTCCCCTCCCAGACCCCTGCAGTTGGCTGAGCAAGCTAAAAAATACTTTCTAATCAAAGTCTCTTTCATATCTTACCTTTTTTCCTCAAAGAGCTATGTACTCAGAGGTGTGCCTGAGATTCAGAGGGGCTAAAGAAACATATTTGAGAGCCTGACAGTACTGGAAGCACTGATGGCAACTGCATGAAGAGGAACAATATATACACACAACCTACTTGTTATTCTTGATCACTGGAGAAATACAGGGTGAAGCATGAGAGGCTTCTGATGTTGAAGGGAAGGAATATCATCACTGAGTGACTGAAAAGACAAACCAGGGTCTAGGAACCAAATCCTCACCTTGCAACTCCTTCACTGCCAGATCTGCAGAGGGAACACAGAGATAGCCCCATAAAGCAGCCAGCAGATATACTATGGAAAGTGCTCTGTGTAAGAGCCCTTTGACCTTCCTTCCTCCAACCTCCAGCACAAAGCTACCTCACTGCAACAAACAAGGTGTAAGACCAAGAATCAGGAACTGTCTCATCAGAAGAAATGTAGAAGATAGGTAAGAACAGGGCACACTTCCTCTGACTGCCAAATGCTGTCACCATTGCATTTTACCCTTCTGACAGAAGTTTGTTTCCCTCCTTCTCACACTGCCTGCAGCAGAAAAAAACTTTATGATGGAGCTATATTTGCCTTTATGACAACCAAGCCAAGTCCCAGTAAGTGATTTCTTATGGGCACCACTAAGTTATTGCCAAATCTTTACACATAAACTTGGTCATACTCTGGAGCTGACTTGGAATTCCCACTCCAGAAGCCTAAGGTTTTGTTTCCAAATCCCTTGGCAGTTACCTTCTCACTACTCAAAAGTCAGTACAATTATACTAATTTTATATATATATATATATATATAAAATATATAAAATATATATTATATATATTATATATTATATATATATATATTCCTTTTTGTATTTTCTATACCATAATAATAACCAATGTCTTCTATGGACCAAGTGGTATGCTGTTCGTAGGGGTACAAACAGACTAATGCAGAGCTTACAGGACATCACAGTAGGTAACTTTTTTGTGCCTCAATTTACTCATTTGTATAACAAGGTTAACAATATTTGCCTTAATTTATAAAACACTTTTACTTGTATGAAAAGACGGGCATTATGTCACGGTAAAAAGTGGTGGCACTAAGAATATCCCATGTTCTATTATTTCTGGCCTTTTCCCAGCAAGCAAAAACTCATCAAGCAGCTGATCCAGGAATAAAGAGCATTCTCAGTATTTCAAAGCCAAACATACAAGCCCATCATGCCTTAGAGGCAGGTACATAGAGAAATGGACTGAGAAGGTGCAGCCCAGCAGCACTGACAGATCATTCAGACAAGACCTGTAAAATAAAATTGGAAGCTACCAGAGTTACCTTCTTCATCGAGATCTCTCTCAGATGCTGTGGGTTCAAATAAAACTTTTCTGGGCTTTTTGGAGTGGACTCTTGGTTGTCCTTGGTCAGGACTCTTCCTCCAGGCCTCACTGGATTCCACCTTTCCAGCTGGTGACTTCAGGGCACAGGGTACCACCACGGTCCTCACTGGTGGCTGGATGTCCTTCTTCACAGGCCTGGATGCTCTGGCAGTCACCTCTGAGCTCTCACTCTTAACCTGTGACATGAGTCCCAGCCAAATCAGCTCTGAAGAAACATACCTGAGGCTACTGTGAATTGCATCTTACTGGGCCAGATGTGGTAACTGTTTTTAGGCTCATCTTCCCATTGAGTTGTAAGGGCCAACATGCCATCAGTATCAGCTGCTGAACAGATGCTGAGCAATGCAGCTATCTGCTGCAATGTGCTGTAGTCAGCTTTCAGACTGCTGGACAGCTAGAACATGGAAGAGCAAAAAGGCTATCTGTACTAGGAATGAATGGGGCTGGTTGATCATCCCACCAAGGACTACTACATTCAACCTTTAAAAAGGCATTTCAATGGAGAATATATCTTTCTTCAGTACAAGAGAAACTTTGGCTCCAGAACTTGGTTAGTCATATCTCCACTGAAAAAATGGCAGCAAATGTTTCAGCTAGACATCAACTGAATGGCTGCTGGTGAAGGATACGATACTAACAAAAAGGTGAAATAACAAGAAGATGACTCCAAATACATGTACCCCAGTAGGATCCTCCAGGTCCTGGCCACGGGGCACATCATCTGCTGGGAGCACTGGTGACTGGGTGGTCTCTGGTACAAGGAAGGAACGGGCAGGTGTACTGCTGGAGACACCTCGGAGCAGCTGCAGCAGAAACAGCGACAGAATAAAAGGCCATAGGTGTGCTGGCCTCCATCCACACAAAAAATGAGTAAAAACACGTCTTGCAAGGGACAGGTTCCCTGCAATGGGATAACCTATCTTTTCTCTCCCATACCAACAAAACAAGAAAAAGGAAAGCCAGGCACTGCAAGATGCTAAATCCATTGGCTTCAGCTCAAGGTAGAACAATTATGTAAGTACCAAAGACTCAGGAGAGAGTGGAACTGGAAGTTAACAGCTGTCTGCTGCCCATCTCCTGTGACACACAAGGTGTTCTGGCAAAACTCTGTTCAGAGGATAGGCCTGGAGCATCACAGATGTTTCAGGCTCAGCACAGATGTGCATTAACAGATCCATGTTTGTCAGCTCTGCCTTGGAGTAGCAGAGAAGGAAAAGGCGAGCAGGAGAGGAGGTTCTGGGGCTCAGAAGTGACAACATTTGAATCCCTGGGCAGGAAGACAGGAGAGTGTAAATTCTTTTTACCTTTCCATTGACAGTCAGGACAAGTCTCACAGGGTTGCCTTTGTCCATCTCTTTCAATGAGGCCATGAAAATATCTGTTCTCCAGTCACCTTCCCACACCAGAGACCTGCACAAAGGACCATGGCTTTTCAGCTCACAAGTGGCAGTGACCAGGACAAAATTCCTGCTCCCATGCTAGATGATAACAGCCCAAAGCCGAAAGAGATCCAACCCTGAAAGCAGCCAAAAGGAATCACTAGAGAGAAACACCATGGTGAAGGACCAGCAGGCCTGAGAAGCTTTTGGAAACCAGCAGCAGAATCAGGCAGCACCAGAGATCAGAAAGCTTTTCCAGGATGCCCCTCCTGACACTGCAGCAGCTCCTGCTGTAACCTGCGGGTGGGTTCCAGAGTGCCGACCCGCTGTGGCGCCACGCCTGGGGACACCAGCACATCCACTGCGATGCTCGTGTCCGGAGAGTAACAGCTCCAGTCTCCCAGCCCGAACACCACCAGCTGCTTGGGCAACGGCAGGGGCAGCCAAGCCTGGAAGCCCATCTGGCTGGCCTGGCTGCAAGGGGAGGGAAGAAAAAGGAGAGACTATAATCAAGGGGTAAAATAAAAGGTGGGGAAACACATGAAAACGCCTAAAAACACGTTTATGCCAGGGAAGGTTGAAAGGAGGGCTTGTGTCATTCAAAGATGAAACCATGCAAGGATGCAGTGAACCGGTAGGAAGGGAGAGCCAGCTGGAGGGGCTGGAGCAGCGCAGTCACATTTCGTAATGCAGCGGGCAGTGCATTTCCAGAGAGGGCCAAGGCATGGCGTTGCAGGTGCCCCGGCCCGCGGTGGAGCCCAACCCTGACAGGGACCGGCCGAGGCGGCTCAGCGCCGGGGCCGGGCCGGGCCGCACCTGCCGAGGCTTCTTGAACCGATCCGAGATCGGTTCAAGAATACACGTTCTTGAACCGATCCG
>JANPWX010000317.1:1850161-1868470 GCA_024734555.1 Trochalopteron elliotii
TCTCACGCAGCGCATCAGCGACAGAGAGCGCGTCCGACATGGGCTCGGCTCGGCGGGCGGCCGGAAACAGCCGAGCGCGGCCGGAGCGGGGGGAACGGAAACACCCGGGCGACTGCGTGTGAGCCGCGCCGCAGGGAGATGGTGGCGCCTCGGTGCTCATCCCTCAGCCTCCCCCCTCGACAACGCAGCCAATCAACATTTAGTTCTGCAGAGCCGACGGGCGCGGGCGGCGTTGCAGGATGACAGCAGCGAGGGAGTGGCGGAAGGGAGAAGGGGGCGCACCTCCGGGAAGTGGTGGTTGCCACGGTAACGGGGTCCCGGAAGGACGCGTTGCCGTGGCGGCCTGGGGATGGAGCCGATGGGGCCGCGCTCGGGTCCCGCGGGACCTGCAGTGGCTGAAGGGCCGCAGCCTGAGGCCGAGGGCGCGGGAGGACCGCGGTCCGACTGCGCCTTCCTGAGCTGGAGCGCCGAGGAAGTGGCTGAGTGGGTGGCGCAGCTCGGCTTCCCCCAGTACGAGGTGCGGGGCCGCCGGTCCGGGCGGGAAACCCCCGCCCTCGTCGCCGCCTGGGCCGGAGGCCCTGAACGCAGTGTGTGTGTGAGCGTGTGAGTGTGTGAGCGGCAGGGGGGCGGTAGTGGCAGAGGGCGATCCGCCTTTCCCTCCGCTTCGCTGCCCAGGAATGCTTCAGGACCAACGGCATCACCGGCCGCCGCCTCATCCACGCCAACTGTTCCAACCTGCCCGCCATGGGCGTCACCGATTTCGGCCACGTGCAGGTGCGCCCAGCTGCGGCTCCCGGAGCTCCCTCGGCGCCCAGCGCTAACCCTGCCTGCTGGCAGGCGGCCTGGGCTATGGCCTGGCTGCCCGGGCAGAGCGCTGATTCAAAGAGTCAGCCTGAAACTGGGCAACCAATTTATACAGTCATAGTTTTAGAGTATAGCTCTATTCAGGCCTTTAGCTGGCTGCAGATCTAGGGCTTCTTCTCTGGGGCACCATAAGTGCTTAGCCTTTCTTTAAGTGGATGTTGCCCTCTGGCCCCATAAAATTGCTTAGCAAGATGTGTACACCCTCAGAATTTCATTTAAATTATTTTTCACTTACTGATTTGTAGAACTTATGAAAATCTAGTTAGATTTAACTTGCAGCAATTGAGCCACTTATCTCAAGCAGCCAAAGGGCCACTCGTTTTCACTTCCTTCTTTTACACTTTGCTGGACACAAACAGGAGCTCTGTCTCTTCCTCAATTTATGAACATGTAATTGGTCTTTTTCCTTTTCAAACCTACATTTTTCTTTAACAAACACTTGATAGTTAAGACTAAATTTCGGGGCTATAACTTTTAGCTTCCTAAAAGTTCAGAAACTCAACAAGTTGACTTAAATTTCATTACCCTCTTTCCCTCCCCTAGTGGAAACCACAGAGGAACTGCATTTACAGAGCCAAATCATCTGTTTTGCATCAAAATTTTAAGTTGCTTTCACCAGAAGACACAGGTAGACGTTCAAACCAAGAAAAAAGAGGAAGCTTTATGCTCCAGTGACTAGAGTATTAACCCTGTTTATTTTATTCTACAGTACCAAAATGCAATTTGACCACAGTCCTATCTGGTTGTGCAATCTTAACTGTTTGTTTGAAACTAAATATGCCACCAAAACCATTAACTAGTGCCATGTCTTTGCCTTTTGTTTTGAGAGAAAGGCATCAATTTAACACTAAGTTTTTCAGGCAGCAAACCTTCAAGAATATTTCTGGTACAAGCAGATAGAGACTATAGTCATTTGTGTTTTCCAAAGGTGGAAGAATTTTGTAGGCTTTGTAAGCCTCAGCTCATATTGGGATATAGGGATAATGTATGATGTTAGTTCAACTGCTGAGTAATATATTCAAGGCCATGGGTTAGACATATCAACTGTAACCCATTCTTCCTATTGTGGGAACTGAAATTCCTCTAGACAAGCGATAGCCAGGACACTGCTGCAAGCTTGGAAGTGAGACTGTCTCAGTAATGTTTTCCAAAGCTTGCAAGTAAATTGGGAACATCTCACAGACTTCAGTGGAACCTCGATGTTCTCAAAGGTCATGGCCCTGTCCTGCCAGTTATTTGTGTTTTAAAGAACTGTATTCTGACAGGATCCAAGTATGCAGAGCTCTGCAGGATGTGGCCCTTTCAGGAAGTGTCTACTAGAGCAGGTGAAAAGTTAAAACCACAATTTCCCAACAAGAAATATAAACCAAAGGCTGTGAGCAGTCAAAACCGATAAAGTTACTATAGAAATGAGTGATAACATCAGCTCAGCGAGACAGAAACTGCAGTTTAGGGGAAATGGCAGTTTGGTGGAGCATTACACAGCTAATTATGTGGAAGCATGTAGCGTGGACAAGTGACGTTACTGCTGGTTTTAATTCCACTGTGCTGGAATTTTAAATATCAAAACCACTAAAGATACGAGTCTGGTGTTCTTTTGTTATCACAAAAAGTAGGGTACTACTTTTCAGAGTCTAGCTAAAGTTGGGGGAAGGTTTTGAGCAAATACTGTGAAAGATCAGTAAAACCTTGCAAATTGTATTTTGAACCTTCAATCATATTAGATAGTTAAATTCTCAGAAGTTGCTTCAAAAACAATGTTAAGGCTCTGCTCACTCACAGTTCCAGGTCCAGCTGGCTCAGACAACCATACACTCATCATTTTCTAAATGAACAATATGACTTTTTGCTGTAATTATTTTTTACATCTTTGTGTAGACTGTCATTTGCATTATAATTTAACAAACAGCAATGATTTTGCATTAAGCGGAAGAGACTGCAGTTCATTCACCCATTACTTGTTTGTCCTTGAAGTGCAAGGATGAAAGCAGAGCTATATTTATGCCACTAGGAGATCAGATGTGATGCCATCCCTGATAGTAAATCTGGAGAGAAAGCAATATACACTGCTTTTACAGGGTCACATGGGGCTTATGAATTCAGATTCCCCTTGTGTTGCAACTTCAAGCATGAAACTGTACCAAAATATCACTTCTCTTTCCTGCTGCTGTGACATGGAATGGATGGTTTTAGCTGTTGTCCTATTGTCATGGTTTGAGAAATGAGAATTTCTGGTGTTTTGTCTTGTATTTCAGGAAATTTCACGACAGGTGCGAGAGTTGCTGGGGATTGAGGAGCCTCTCTTCAGCAGATCCATTGCCCTCCCATACAGAGACAATATGGGTCTCTTCCTAGAGAGAAAGGCACCAACAGGAGAGAAAGCAGATGCCCTCACTTTCTCACAGTTTATCCAAGAAGCAGGACTGGAGCCCTGTACTACAGTTCCTTCTTTGAAGGGATCCCAGACCCTGGTGGGAGTGGATGCTCTCCCTGCATCACAGGGCATGCAGAGGCAGAATTAGAGACTCATGCTGCACTTTTGCCTTTGTAAGAAGCCCAGCTGCCACAGCAGACTGGACTCTTATTACCTTGCAGGTTGTTCAAGGAGGTACAGTTCCACCTTTTCACAATTATTAAAAAATGTGCACTGCACTGCCACTGCAACTCTTAAACATTTTATTACACCAAACCCATTCCCACATTGTCTCTATTCTGCAATGCTTCGTTTGCTTACAGGAACTAATTGAAGTGGAGGGTGTAGATCAGACTGTACCATTGTCTGTCTTTCAGATCTGCTTCACAGTTGGTTAAAAAAGACCAAAAAACAATCATAGACATATTTTAGGCACAAGTGATTGATAAAAACTTCCCAGATGCCCAAGTGAATAGATTTCTCCCAGGCTTTAGTGTCTGCAGACTGGGTTTGCTCTGAAACCGAGATGTAAGATAAATGGCAGATACAATAACTGGTGTACAGGTGTGGTGACAGCTGCTGTCAGCAATCATAATTAAGCAAGGTGTCTAGGTGCAACATGCATAACTAATCCTTGGCTCACCACAGAAATTACTTCCTGTGAGGCAAAACCAGGCAGGCAGTGTTTTATCATGGTAAACAGTACTGAAATACATGATAGATGGTGGCAAAAGTACAAAAGAATACCGAACTTGAGAATTTAGGAAATAAAAATTGCTTTTTTTTCAATAAATGCATAAATATGTGAAGTCTTGTACAGGACACGTGCAGTTGGAATGATTTTCACTGCACATCCTGGCCAGAATAAAGTAATGCAACTCATGGACATTTCAAAGAGAGGGTCAGAGAGTTTAATTTCTTCCTGAGTTTGGTGACAATTCCAGGCTCTGAAATAACACAGCCCATTTTTCTTGAGAGGAGGGATGGAGGTGTCAAGGCTGTACACAGTGACAGGACAAATGACAGCAGATGGACAGCACGTGTGACAGGAGGCAGCAGAGGAGGCCACCAGCTGAGCATTGTTACAAAAGCATGTAAAGCTCTGCTTCTGCAGCGCTACTGCCCTAAGCTAGGAGAAAGGGACTCAAAAAGCCCAGAGAGACAGCAGAGCTGACCAACCAACACCTCTAGGCACTGGAACACAATTAATCTGTGCTCTGCCACAGGCAGGTGAAACACAAACCACTGCTACCAGACTGGTAGCACTGTCTGCCTGCCCAAAGTGGCAGAGGAACTTTGGTGGCTGCCCATCACTGTTCTTACATAGCAAAGGGAAGCAGCAGAGTGACACAATGGGATAAACACACAAAGAGCTCAGCTGCCTGGCCCAGTCCTTGCAGGCTGATTTAAAGTCTTTAGCTGACATAGCTGAGCCTTGGTATCTGACTAGTTTTCAAGATCTATAAAAAGCTATTTAATAATCTCTGTTTTGTCTTTTCCCTGAGATGATTAGAAAGAAGATTTTATTCCAAACATCTCCCTGGAGGACCATTGTCCCCATTTGTCTTAGCTAAGAGTTTATGGAGTTATATGACTTTATATGCAGCCTATAAACAACTTATTTACTCAATTAGTATGAGCTACATAAAAAATACAAGCTGCCTTAGACTTATTACTATTCATTTTAGCATCCCTCACCTAAAATGGTCCTAGTTCAAGGGCAATCTTGTCAATTTATCCAAGTATGTGATGAGAGGGGGCAAAGAAAGGGACCCAGAATCTTTTCAGTGGTGCCCAGTGATGACAAGGGGCACTGGGCACAAACTGAAATGTGCTGGTCCGCCTGAAGACACAAACCCACTTTTTACAGACTCGGACTAGGTTTCCCAGGGAAGCTGAGTCATCTGCAGCTGTGATGATACTGAAAACCCACATAGCCACAGTCCCAAATGCCTGTTCCAGGTGATCCTGCAAAAGCAGGAGTGGACTAGATGATCAAGAGGCCCCTTCCAACCCAAATAATTACGTAAGAAAAAAAAAAAAAAAAAAAAAAAAGTTCACAGTGCAGCAGGGAGGCTGGAATCCAAATCTACTCTCCTGTTTGTGTGACCCCCTGTGGTGGCAAACTCTCCTAACAAACTCTCTAAAATTAATTCAACTGTGCTGATGGCACTGAGGGTGTGAAATAAAGTACTGCTGCAAGCAATGTCACTCCATGGTGACATGCACTGTGCTTTCCAGAACATTAAAAAACATCCTGCACCTCATTTTGTGGGAGGTGATAAATTGCTCAGGATTAACACAGAAGAGTGACAATGTGCTTAGTGGGGGAAGAAAAGAAACAGCCCAAGAAGAAAGAGACAGCTTTATTTACAGAATTGAAGTGAGGTCTGAAAGGATGAAGCCAGCAGCTGGCCTGAGGAGTTGTGTTTCTGAGAAAGTGTATTTCAATCCTTCCTGGCATAACACTTTCTGAGAAAACAGCTGCTGGGGCCAGCAGGTTTGTATAACTGAGAAAGGTCCCTGCTTGCTCTCCATCCAACCCATCAGGATTCTGACCACCTCCACACTAGGTATTTCTGTGATAAGGGGATCTTCCAAATGCTGTGGAGTGCTAGCAGAAGAATACTGGCAGAGGTTGCTGTCCTGGCTCTCTGCAGAAGTTCACACACCTCTTTTCCTAGGGTGAGCCAGAACAAACCAAAAAAAAAAAAAAAGTGCAACTGGTCCTTTCCCCCAACACTTTCACACAGGGACAACATGGTCCAGGTAGGTTTTACTCCAGCCACAGCCATGATTAGTGATGCCCAAGCCAGCTTGACTGTTACAGGGACTGGTCTGGTGGAGAGACTCACAAGTGTGACTGACATGTTCCTCTTGCAAGAAGAAGCCCAGGCACCACCCAGAGCAAACATCCATCTTGCTGTGCCCAGCAACTTCCCTTCATACACACAAGCGATGCTTGGCTTACAGCCATGTCAAAGACAATCAGATTCCAAAAAGAATCAACCCTGATGGATCAGTACCATGGTTTTGCCAGCTACATTTCAGTAGCTCTCTTCAACCAGCCTGAACGCCACAGTCCCACAATCCACAGGTACCCACTGACTCCGACGAACACTGATCATGCAATGAGTAGTGACAGAGCCGCTCTGTTGGCACTGGACTGGGTTTTGCAGTTCCCTCTTTCAGTGACAAGGTGATGGCCAAACAGGCTGTTTCACAAGTGTTCAGTTCTTCCACCGGATTTGCTAAAGAGAGAACGAGACAAGACTAACAGCAATGCTGAACACAGAACCCTAGGGGCCAGCTTAGTGCCTCCCTATCCCTGACAAGGACAGAGCTATGGCCAGAGCGTGCCATTTCTATCAGTGTAACCATTCATTCCTATCCTGAATGCAACCCCAAACAAAAGATTAGCTTCCCAGCAGGGATACAAAGTATTTAGAACAGCCATGCCCCTACACCTAATCCATACCTGTTTCTGATGAGAGTGTCTGGAAGAAAGAGTAAGCATTACTTACCATGTTGCTGAGAATGCTGTGTATCTTCTCTTCTTCTGCAGAGCCCCGCTCCACCTTGTCTTTATATGCTGTCAGCTGGATACGATCCTTTAGATCCCGGTAAGTCTAGATAAAGAGCAAAACCAGCACCCAGCTGAGATAAAGGGACACTTCCATAGTTAGATGGTGTCCTGCAGATGAGCGGGGCAACTCTACAATTCCCCATCCAGTTCCCAACACAGAACAATTTCACAGCACAAATTCTAGGAGCCACTCTCCTGGCTCATGGACTTCCACTGGGAACCTTATCATTTTTCCCAGGCCACAGGGGTAAACAAACCCCACCAGGCACATGACAGAAGTGGCACATGGCAGAGAACAGAAAAGCTACAGAGAAAAAGCAGGTCCGTGTCCCATCTCTTCACACAGCAGCAATCTACCTCTATGACAACATCATGGCACTTGTATTTGGTAGCGAGGTTCAGCCGGGTATCCACATCTTCCACCAGGCGCACGTATTCCTGCAGCACCTGTGAGAGACAGGAGAATGTCTCAGCTCCCTTCCACAGGTATGTCCTGCCTCATGCCCTCACCCCTGTCCCAAAACCATTCAAGGTTGCTGGTCACACAGGAGGAGTCATTCATACACCAAATCCCAACAAAGAGCAGGACACAAGCAGGGGTTCCTGGCTCACCTGCACAGGAGCATTGTTCCTCTGCAAAATCTCCACCAGCCGATGGAAGCCAATAGGTGCCTTCTTCTTGGTGTAACCCAGCCAGTTCTGAAATGAGAACCAAACCATTGTTAACCCAAAAGAACAATCCCTCCAGCCACAAGAAAATGTGGGTTTTTTTTCTCCCAGTGCCAGCAACGTACTCCACAGTCACCACATGCACTCCATGGCAGAGCCCTTGGGCACAGGCAGGCTGCAATCCCTTTGGAAACAGAGCTCAGGGGCAGGCCCCTTCTCTGACCTTATTGCTGCAGCCAGGATAGGCCCAGCAGAGGTCTTGGGCAGGGAGAGGAGGGAAGTATTGCAACACCCTGAGCAGAGGTGCTGGACCCTGCTGAAATAAAATCAGTCTATCCAGTAACTCCAGAATAAGCCAGCTATCAGTAGCAGACATCAGCATTTGGGACTGTGTTCCCAGCAAGGCTTTCTGCAGCTCACCTTGGTGGTGAGGAGGGCATCCACATCCCCCCAGGCCCGCAGCTTGGCACGAGCAGCCAGAGCAGTCAGCACATACTGCTTATCAGGAATCTGCAAGGCAAAAAGCTGCAGTCAGAACAGTAGCACAGCTCAGAAGGTCTGTGTGAGCTGGACATGAATGGCATCTGCCCCAGCCCTGCAAGGACCCACACCAACACCCAGGCAAAGAGGCAAGATGCTGCCTGATGCCACACAGCACTGCAGAGAGTAGGAAGTGGGGATTTGCAAGTGCTGTGGCAGACAGGGTACATCCATTGAAAGTCCCCACATGGCTCCCACTTGCCTGAGACTCCAGAAGAGCCCTGCTCAAAAAGGATGCCATGGTCCCCTGCCTAGCTTAGTGCTGAACCCCTCAAATTCCTCCTACTGAGCCCCTTCATTACATACAGTTTGTCTGCACATGTTTTCAGCTAGTGCTGCCACAACAGGGGAGACTCACGCACCTTAAAGGTTTTCTTCAGGTTGATGGGGCTGCTGAACATTCCCTAGAGAAAGCAGACAAGTTAGTGCAAACTCAGAAGGGCAGGCCACAGCAGGGGTTCAGACACCTGTTATACAGGATCTGCCTTGCACAGAGTCAGTCTTCTCAAGATTTTACTGCTTTTTGCTCATGTCAGTGCCACAGGAGGAAGCATCTAGCAGAAGAAAGCAACTATCCCACCCCATTAGCTCCAGGTCTGGTTTCCCTACATCCTCAACTGCTGCACCTCCAGCACTTCCAAGACCAGTAGCACACACCTCAGCCTCACGGGATTTACAGTGGTTTCTAGGAGGCAACTCCCTGACAAACTGTGCCGGGTTGAATGTCTTGGAGCACAAAACTCCAAACTGGTGCCAGGGGACAGTGTCTCTCTGAGGGATGAAATATGACCTCTCTTTCCCCTTCTCTCCTTAACATGCCACTGCTTGATCATCCCACATCTTGAGGGCTACAAGGATGAAATGCAACCTTATCTTCTGCCACACCATCCTCACCTCAGCCTCTGTGTAGTGGTAGAAACAGGAATAGAAGAGAGTGGTCACTAGTGGCATGTTGAGAATTGAAGCCTTGCGAGGATATTTCCGGAAGAGCTCTGACTGCCCAGCCATCTCCAAGTGCCGATCATTAGCCTGTGGAATCAGGAAAACAGACAGGGTGAACATGAGCCAGGACAACTGCCTGTTTAGCTGTGGGATAGAGACCTAGAGAGAGTGCTGTGACAGCAACCTGCAAGCATAGCCCCAAGATGCTATCAAGTCTCAGATCTGGTATTTCACATGTGCCTGGCACAGCAGCCTGAATAACAATTACAGCTACACTAGCCAGGGCAGGCTGGTTAGATCCAAAGTGGTGTCAGTCAAGGGACAGCAAGAGATCTCACAAATAGTCCCAGTCATCTCCTGACCAGCAGAGAAGATTTCATACCTCAATGATGATCTGTCGCTCCAACAGGGTATAATGGTCTTGGATGTGAGATGTATCCTCAGCTGAAAACGGCAGCCTGGCCAGACAAGAAGGAAAGAGACACTGTGACCAGCTCTTATGTAGAGAATCCTTAATTTACTTCTAAATACACTCAGAATATTTTTTTTTTTTCTACCAAACAAGCTCCCATTCTTCCCAGCTTGAATGGCTAGTGGGTACTTAAGTTCCTGACCCACTGCCCTCTCCAACTGGCTCTCTCCTGGACAGGCTCCAGAGAAAGAAACACTATGTGGCACCTCTCACAGAATAACCTAAAGTGGATATTACCAACGTCCTCAAGTGCTCAGGCACCCAGACTTTCACCCATTACAATCTGAAGGGTCAATGATCAGGAAGTCCCTTGAAGCATTTTTCCTCCTGAATAAGCAGCAAAAGCTGCTGGACTAGTGCCAGTGATTCCTCTCTGGTCTACACTGTATCCACAACTCTACTGCCTCTCCTCACTAAGGGAAAACCCACATCAGCTAGCAAACCACATAAGCCATGGCACTGGTGCAGAGGTCTAATTTTCTTCACTACCCCCCTCTGTGAAGAATCCACACCCCTGCTTTTGCATTTTTTTCTTACCCAATGCAACCTTTCAGAAATTCCCTCCTTTTTTCTACATCCTGGATGTTCAAATGCTCCCGGTACTGAGACAGCTGGAGAGAGAGGGGAAAGAAGCAGTCTGTTCTCACAGATACAGTATTCCAGAGAGTGAAATGGGGATGAAAAGCTTTCACCTGATTCCCACACACTCTGCAGCCAGCCTACCCCAGCAGTAAGGGAGCTTATGCTCCTGGGAATACTCACAGCAACTTCCTCAGTCCTGTCTAAGAACCTGCAAAAGGGAATTGGCAAGCATTAACCTGGAGGCAGGTTCCTAGCAGTGTGCTCAGCCCTGCCACAAGATGGATCAAAACCTCACCTGAGCAGATCCAGAAGGAATTTCTGTTCACCCATCTCTCTGAGGAAATGGATCAGATGGCACAAAGCCACCTGCCGCACCTCCAGCTCCCGAAACAAGATCTCTGCAGAGGACAGAGTTTATGTACAGGTGGGTAAAGTAAGATAGCACTACCAAGCAGAGGGGACTCAGCACAGTGCACAGAGCTGAAAGTCATTGGCAGGATTCAACAACCTTATCCCATCTCAAATGACAGTCTTGGGCACAGAAGAGCCCAGTCACTGGGCTGACAGCTGAATTCACAGCCGTGTGCTACCTCTACAGATTCATTTTCATTCATCCCATCACCACTACCTACCAGTGCTTAAAGCTCCTCTCTGGAGCCTTTGTAGGCATCACCATCCCCCTGCCTCCCACACTACACTTGCTACAAAAATATTTCATGTTTAGTAAAAAAGCAATACCCCAGATGCTCTCTCTTTGTAACCTGCACCCAGTGAAAGGATTACCCTTCCTGTCCTTCACTGAAACCCACTACAGAAATCCCAGGTCAGTCACACACCTCTCCTTAGCGTCCGTTTCAGGAATATCAGGACCTGTGAGCACAGACAGACAGCTCAGAGTTAAGACAAACAAACAGCACACTGGTCAAGGCCTAGAGAAGCTTTTGCAAAGGGCCTCTGAAGACACAGCTCTTACAGCATTGAACTTAATTCTGGTACCCACAACACCCAGGACAAGCAGTGAGCCTGGGCCACAGCTGCCTAGATTCTTGCCTAAGCTCCTACTCTGGAGTTCAAATGAGTGAGACCAAAATTTACAAAGGAAAACATTTCCATGCAAAATTCAAGGAATTAAAAGACCTGGATGAAGGAAGCTCTGACACAATCCCACTCCTATCTGATACTTCAAAAGCCAGAAAAACTGAGGTGAGGCCCCAGATCCCAAATGCCAAGTCGCAGCTCTTCTATGCTGTAATGAACAGATTAAACCTTGACCTGCAAGAAGCAGTTGCAAAAATCTGTAAGGCAACTAATTCTGTAGAGTGGCAGGAAAGACAGCAGGAATACAGAATTTCCCAGTCTCAAGCTTTGACACTTTCCAGTAACTGTTTGGTTTGAACTAAAGAACACTGCCCAGTCTGGCAAGACTGGGTGGCCAGCTGACTGCATTCTCACAAGCACTCTCTGTGGGGCCACCCAGAAATCCCAGCCCTGTATGGCCCCAGCAGGACTCACAGCTGTAATGACATTCCCATCATGCCCTGCCACAGCTTCATCCAAGAGCACCAGCTTATCCTGCAGGGAGCGAAATCTCTCCAGAGAGCAGACCTAGAGATAGAACAGGAAGAAGCAGGCATGTGGGACATGAGACAGTCCTCAGGCTGAATCCAAGGCTTTATTTATTCCTCTCCCATAAGCCCTTCAGCAACATGAATAACCACCCTCCCAACAAGTGGAGAAATTCTCATTTAACTGAAACCACATGCCACGTAATCACTGGAAATCTGTCCACAGGGGTTGCAGTCAACCCTTGTTACTGCCCAGTCTAGGACAGCAGACAACATACATTCAGCACAAACACCCTTGCAACAGGACAAAACTTTCCTTTATACCATAAGCCACTAGCCCTGACAGGAGGAGGGAACTCTGCAGGCCCCTTTCCACAAAGGAGACCAGAGAAGTAGAATCATAACTCTTTCTCCCTTCTTCTTACCCACATCTGTGAGGTGAACTCAGCCTTTAGTTTACCTCAGCCTTTGAGGAGACACATGCAGAGTGAAACCACAATCTCCCTATGCATTCACTGCACACTGAGGCATCTGAAACTAAGATTTCAGCTCCAGTGAAACCATTTCTGTCTTCCTCCCTCAATTTGCCACCAACTGAAAATGAAGTCCCACCCCCTCATATTTTTACAATAAACCCAGCCCCAGGGAGCAGAAAGGGTAGAAAGGGACACAGCAGTACAGATACCTACTGTCAGAGCCTTGCTGAGGGGACAACTCAAGTAAACAAAGCAACAAAACCCTGAAGTTCTCCCGCTGCTCCTGAGCTAGTGTGATCCCAGCACTGCCACCTGGCAAAGTAACAGACAGGCAGACCACCATCCCTGCTAGGTGCTGAAAGCAACACAGATCCCCTCCTTGCTCCTGGAACAGCCAGGGGCACGGGACAGTGTAAAGCATTTTGGGACCACCCACCCTCCATCTCCTACAAGCAGGTGGGAATGCAAAGTCCTTACCTTGCCCCTCTGCATTCGCCTGACTGTATCTTTTGGGCTCCAGTCACTGCTGTAATCCTGCCACAAGAAAAATAAAGTCTCAGATCATTTCAGCACTCTCCAAGCTGCTTTCCACTTCTGCTGCATCAGTGACAGCCCACATGTAGCTACTCACTCTTATCATTCAGCTGCTCCAGGAAAGGTGTTAGTAGGATGTGTATGTACATTTTTCAGATGCAAATGCTGAGCCCTCAGACTCTGCATATGCTGGTGTGGAGGGAAGCTAAAGGCTCATATGGTAACACAGCCTTTCTATTGCCTCAGTAAGGTCTGTCATCGTATCCTTTATAAGAAGTGCATTGCATCAGACTGTTCTTGCAAACTCTGTTGCTTTCAGGACAAACAAAACACACACAAAACAGACTAACCCAAAACTGAAGGGCAAGGAGTCAGTTTCTTGTTACAATTCAGACAGACTTCTGCTGGTGAGCCTTCCACAGCAGTGTGGAGAGCACAGAGACAACAGCCTCAGGCAAGCACCTGGGGAGTTGCACTACACAGGGACAATGTGACAAGGGCATTGAAGCCTGGACCATTTTAAGGTAGTGTGCTACCACTGCTGCAACGACCAGAATTCTCCCCCTGCAGCAGGCAGACACTATGATTGGAAGGACTGGATAAAAAGTGATGGTGGCCTGAGCCACTCCTAACTCAGACACCATAAAGTCATCTAGGTCTCTGTGAAGCACTCAAGCCAGTAGTTTCAATTCCTCTTTCTGCCTTAAAAGGCCCAGAGAAAGGGAGCAACAAGAAGCAGCTCTGAGGACACTGAATTTTAAATCCATTGAAGATTTACTGAAAGCCCAAATCTATGGATGAAAGGTCTGACCCAGTCCTATTAGGGACATGAGTCCCTCAAAGCAAGGTATAGCTGAGTGCCAAATATCCTGAGCACCAGGGCTCCCTCCATCACCTCTGGCCAGAGGCAGCTTCTCAGCCTGTCACTGTCAGGACACTCATCAACAGCTGCCAATAACTTTCCCTTCTTTGTTCCACCCCACTTACACCACCCCTGCCTCCATTTAAGAGGCTGTATAATCCTTCTCCTACCTGTTTCACTGCCTCTGCAGGCCCAGAACAGAACACAACAGGGCACTCTTGTTTCTCCTGCTGTGCCTTGAGGAAGTGTTGTCTGTTAGGTTACGTAATTAATGGCTAACTGACAAAATACACCAACCTGGGGAGGATCAGATGGCCAAGGACAGACAGGTGGACCATGAACCCCAGTAGCTCAAGGATGCAAGTGCCAGCTACTGGAGGAGACTAGGGTCTGGAATTCAGCTACAAAACAAACCAGATGTCTAAGACCAGCTACTGGAGGGACCCACAGAGTGTATGTTTCACTACGGGAATTGGTCAGACATAAAGGAAACTCAGGATCAAGCTCGAGTGTTTTCTGTATGTATCTATTCATAAAGGCCTTGGGTTCTGTGCTAATCCATGCAGGCAGCTGTGTTAGTATTGTGCATGTCTGTATCTGTAGGGAATATGGGCTCAGTCCTGTTACTGCCTGGACCTAGGGACATGGGACCACAATCTCACACCTAATAAGAGGAATCCACCCAGTCCCAAAATCCCCTAGATTCTCCAACACCTATCACAGCATATCTGGTAGACAAACATTCCTGCCAATTGGAACAATACCTCTGCAAAACTCTCTCTGCATTGTCCCAGTGATTCATGGACAGGAAATTTCAAAACTTTCATACTTAAAAAAGTGTAAAAACCACATGTGATGCCAATTTATCTGACCCAGCATGAAAGCAACTTACAGACAAAGCACTGTTTTGAAATCCTTTCCACAAAGACTGCTGGGCTATTCATTAAAAGGAGTAACCAAAACCAAGAGTCCCAGCAAAGCTCCATACTTCTGAGCAAAAGCAGAGAAGACTTAAATTACTGCAACGCTGCATTTTGCAGTTCCCTGTCCTATTCCCTGCATTATCCTCTTCTGTCTGAAACAGCAACTGATCACTTCCCATGAAACCAGTGGAGCAGGAAGTTCACTAATCTCGGCATACATCAAGCACAGGCTGCTCACCTTGTACTCAGCTCTTGGTCTGCGCAGCTCTGGGGCAAAGTTTTTAACTCCCGTGTCAGTGAGGGCTGGGAGAGAAAGGCACAGGTGAGTAGCACATAAAAATCCTGATTCACATCCACTTCTAAACCCATCCCTGTCTTGGTTTTTATGGCAGAAGACCCAAACTTAAGCACCAAAGAGCAATACAGCATTACACTAAAACAAACAGATGTCAGATGTACATAAGTAGTTACCTCAAATCATCATGCCAATTCTTTAATTTCTTTGAGGAAAGAACCATCCATAACTGAACTTTTAGACAGCACATGATTCTGTTTCCCTTTCTGCACCATAAGGCAGATAACACTTCCCTTTTTTTTGGAAATGCTTTGTTTCATGTAAATCTGCACCCCTCCCAGAATGAGGCAGGGACCCAAAACTTACCATCTGAAAGGGACTGGAAACTTGAGAGTTTGTTTCGCCCTGAAATAAAAACACTGATAAGACACTGTCCCTTGACCAGCAACATCTCCTGCACAGGGAACATAAGCCTAGACTACAAGGCCATTTTACTGCAGCTATGCCCCTGTACAACAAGCCACCCTGTACAGTAATTCACACTACACCAGCACAGCTGGGGCTCACCTGCTGACATTCTAAGGCATTGAAGTTGCCTGTGGCATTGCAAACCATATCACACTCCATCCCTATCTGCTCTCTTGGTGCTGAGGCCAGGAGAGGTTAGAGCCTGAATTCACCCATCTACCTGCAGAGCAGAGGCTCAAGCACATAGCACTGCAACACAGGTCATGGCAACATGGACAGCTCCATCCACCAGGGCTGCAATTTGGATTTATCACTTCATTGTCAAAGTTGAGTGTAAAAAAACACCCCAGATACCAGATAAAGAGAGACAAAGTAAAAGCAGTTTTGCTGTCTTGCTGTGAGAGAAGAGAGCTGAAGTCTTGCAAGCTGTGTAGTTTTGCACATGGCCTGCTGCACAGCTCCACTGTAACCAGCTATGCTGCCACTGCTGCTATCATGTACTTGCAGAATCAACACCAACAGCAGCCAGCTGAGCTCCAAATAAAGGATAATCAATCTGTGCTCTCTAGAGAACCAAAAATCAAATGAGGGCTACATGGGTCAAGCCAGTCCCTTTGCAGTCTGCTCTTTTCCACCAACCAAATGTATTGCCACACAGTGCTGTGCCCTACCTTGCTGTTCTTTGGAACCTCCAAAAAGGTAATCTCCAAAGCCCCTTCCCACTCCACAAAAGCATGGGATCTACTGCACAAGACAGTCTTTAATTTCTGACCAGTGAGCAACGCACATCCACCCTAGAAGAGATTGGAGCTTCCCTGTCTCACAATTTACTTCAGATAAAACCATTTACATAAGATAATACAATTGCCCCTTAACAGTCTTAAGGGAAAACATGTTTGTCAACATGGTATATAATGAACCTCACCTTTGAACAGGCTGCTTAAGGAGTAGGAAGAGCCTTGTTTGGGAAGAGCAGCATAGGAGGAAGAGCCCTTCTGTAGGCTGGAATCTCGGCCATCCAGGGAGCTAGTGCTGCCAGAGGCTGTCTCTTTGATTGACCAGGAGATACCTGTGTGCAGACAGATCATTCTTAACCAAGAAAGAGCCTGTAAAGAATGATCTTCTGACATGGCAGAAACATTACCAGGTGTGTGCTGGTCAGTTCTGCACTAGCACACCTTGGTAAGTCTGACCCCCTGCACCAAGCAGATGCGGTGCATCTCTCCATGCAGGCTCCCAGACTCATGTAATGCTGATTGTTAAGCAGAGGCATGTTGTCTTCCAGAAATGGCTGGTTTCAGCAATATTGTACAGCTGGCTATGGCTTGTGTAAAAGGAATACATAGACACTCCCACCACTTATATATTATTGCATTGGGAAAAGCATAGTCCTTGTTCTAAAAGTACAAAGCAAGACAGGGAATCCCTGGCCTACCTCAAATTGCAGAAACCTAAAAGCATAGTTTCCTGAACACTGAAGACTAAGATAGTTTTCCTTCCCTCACAGACAAAACAGCTCTCAGTGTGCACAACCTGCAGGCAACAATGCATATGCTTCCCTCCTGCCTGTTCAATACAGTTTCCCCTTGTTTTCACACAGCTGCACAACACACATATTTTAGGATCAGGGTAACAGACAAAAAAACACAATAGGTAGAGAGACCCTGGGTGGGAAAAGAAAGCAGAGGAAGGAGCTAAGGACAAGAAGATCAGTCTTTGAAGATCCTTTGGGTGATCCATACGTAAATTTTCATGGTTTGACACTGGCTAGCAAGTGTCACAATTCTGTGCGTCATGAACTCAAAAGCACAGCACCCAGGGCTTTATGTGTGGGCCATGAGCTCGCTCCCATCATCACTAGAAACACATCTGCTTCATGTTTATAACTCCCTTTCAAATTTCAAGCATAAGAGTCATTCTATAAACCCACACTGAACCTTCGATTATCTTCCTAAAGTGCTGTGGGGTCAAAACACAGGAACTTCAAGTAGTGCCATTTCAGGCAGTGGTGTGAAGGAATTGATCACCTAGAATCTCACAGGCCACCTGAGCATGATGAGTATCAATCCATAATCTCCAAAATACCTGCTCTGATCATGGCTACATATCAGAAAAACCACAGTGAATTCCCTCCACTTGTCTGCACTCCCCTTTTTTACACAATTTAGGCTTCTGCTCACCCTCTTTTTAGTGGATCTGCTCAGGTAAATCAAGTAGCTCACAATGTGACCTGGGAGACTAGAATCAGATTACACAGGCAGGATTAGATAGCAAATAATATTCCTGATTTAAACAGCAATTTTAAATCCCCTCTGTCTCAAGGATAATTTGCAGTACTACTGCACTTACTTCCCACAGGTTCTCCACTCCAGCTGACCCTCTCGAGGTCATCATCATCATCATCGACAATATCCCGAAGGCTGTTCACTGTCCGTTTGGATTCCTTCAGCTACACACAGAAGAGTGACCTTGCATAAGGACCATCAGAATTGCAGAATGCACTTTGTTTCCTATAACCATCAAACATCTTCCAAACAACTTTGACTACAGCTTCTGCGGCTTCCATTGCTTCTTCTCAGGATGATATTTTAGTCTTGTAGCTGTGCAGCACAGTAGCCCTTCCTCACCCCTGGGAAGCCCAAGGACACCTACATCGACACTAACAGCTCAACCAGTGGGAGATGGAGTTTGGTGCATGGGCGAGGAACCACGTCCTAATGAGATTTCGGACTGGCTACTGTGGAGGGAGAGACGGGAGCCCGTGGTACCCTCTACAGTGGGCAGGAGGTGACAATCCACCTACAGAACATCAACTCCCCGCGATGCGCAGGGCCGAGGCCTGCGCTGGGACGGCTACAGGGGCCACCCGGCGAGAGTGTCTTACCGGCAGTTCTGGGGTCGGACCCTCCCTACCTGCGAGAGCTCGTCATCCTCATCGTCAAAAGTGAAGGCCCGGAACTTGGAGCTGTGCCAGTACTCCTCCTCGTCCGCCCGCACCCTGCTCATCTGCAACGGCACCGCGGTATTCTCAGCAGAGGGCGGGAGCGGCTGCCTCGGGGGTATCAGCACCCCCGCCCCTGGTCCTGCCCCCGCCGCCCCCGGTCCCTGTCTCACCTCG
>JANPWX010000317.1:1873945-1905659 GCA_024734555.1 Trochalopteron elliotii
CCCGCCCGGGAAGCCCCGGGGCGGAGGGGGCTGCACGGCCGGAGTCACGGGCAGCGGGGCCGCCTCCCGTCCCCTCCTCGCGGACCGCTGCTGAGGCGAGGGTGTCCGGGCTGATCCTGCGGCGTGGCCCCCGGCTCCGTGCGCGTGTAGGGGGGTGCCCGAGCCGAGGTGTGCCGGAGGAATGCGTGGAGGTGGTCTGGGGAAGAAATTCTGTGTGTTTGTGTCGAAGCGGGGCAGGGAGACAAGATCGGGGAGCACTGGATAGACTCAATGTGCACTGTCAGCGTGGCCTGTCCCAGATTCTCACCCCCGTCGGTTTTCTGCAGGACGGAGAGGGATGCTTCCAACTGGTCCACGGAGCGGCTGAAAGCTCTCCTCCTGCCTGTCAGGGTGGAGGGTGAGGAAGGGGCGTGTGAGGTGACAGAAGTGAGCAAACTGGATGGAGAGGCCTCCATTAACAACCGCAAAGGGAAACTTATCTTTTTCTATGAGTGGGCTATCAAGCTGTCGTGGACTGGTGAGTGATGTGCATCCCTCTTGTTTCAAGGTCAGATTTATGTATAATATCAAGGGCAACGATGCTTATCTTGTATGGGAAATAACAATAAAGGGAAGTGTTTTATTTGATACAAGTTTGCTTTGTCAACAACCAGAGTAAGAAGGAATGATCTGAGCAATATAATTACAGGCACCTCAAAGACAGGAGTGAAGTACAAAGGTTATGTGGAGATTCCCAATCTCTCGGATGAGAATGACATTGATGAAGTTGAGGTAAGTACAGCTGGGTGTATGGAGTATTCTAACAGGAACAGTCACAGCATTAATATTATATATTAATATATAATAATTATATTAACAATATATTATTACTTATAATATCTTATTAATATATATAATTATAATATTAATATTATATATAATTATAATAGTAATATTATATTAATAATATAATATTCCCTGTTACCTTTCTTAGAAGATTTGTGTAGAATTTTTTACTGCTAGAGACTGCTTAAGTTAATAGAATCGAAGAATGGTTTGGGTTGGAGGAGATCTTTAAAGGTCATCTATTACCAACCTCTCAGCCATGAGCAGGACATCTGTCACTAGACCAGGTTACCCATCCAGCCTGGCCTTGAACACATCCAGGGATGGAGCATCCACAGATTCTCTGGCCAACCTGTTCTAGTGCCTCACCACCCTTCGAGTAAGGAACTAAAGAGTTTCTTTCTAATTTTTACTCTGAATCTACCCTCTTTCAACTTAAAACCGTTATCTTGCATTCTGTCACTACACTCCCTGATGGAAAGTCAGTCCCCCATCATGTTGTATAGTTATCAAATTCATTTCTGTCTTCTAGATGCAAAGGGCTCTGTAGCACAAGAAGGTATTTAGGCACACATGTACAGTACTGTAGGCTGGGGGAGATGACCTGAAAGATGAATAAAACTGCAGGGGTGTTTATGAAAAATTAGCCAAAGTCTGTGATGTTTAATTGAGTAGTAAAAGAACTGTGCACATTTGTTCTTGTTAATCAATGCTTGTCCTCTTTTTTTAGATCCTTGTCAGCCTTGCTAAAGATGAGCCTGACACTAACTTGAAGACCCTGATGAAACAAGAGGGCGCAAAGAAAATTAGAGATGCAATGAAAACTTACATCAGCACTCTCAAAACGGGTCTGTAACTGAGAGGAAGAAGTGTTATGGGAATCCATATGGACTAATTCTAAAGACGGGTTGGGGGCAAAGAGAGGAGTTGCTCACTCCATCTCAACAGAAAGGTGTCAGAGCAATAAAAGTAACTTTGGGAAAAAGCATTTCTGGCTCTAGACAGTATAGCACAGCCCAGAAAGATTGGTTTTGGTGATAACACAGTAATAAACAGTATTTTTGAATTTATGTTTTAAAACTGAGAATGCCCTTCATATCCTGAAGATACAGGGAAAATGCAAGCCAGTAAAATGTGTTGGTTACCCCAGTGACATAGTGCCTGTGGCACAATCTGGCCTTTGGTTTGCATACTGCCTTGGAAGGTGATATCTTCTCCAAGTTTGTGGTTTGGGGTTTTTTGTTTTGTTGGGAGTTTTTTTCCCTCTTGCCACACTGGCAAAGACATCTGGTGTTACTTGGATTTTAGAATAACTGATGTCTGGAAATTGCTTTGCAGGTTTTGTTGGTGTCTTTTAATGAGCTGTCTCAGCATCTGGATTTTTTTTTTTTAAAGTTAAATCTGAGTCCAGCAGTTGGAGTTAAATCAATGTGCTTTGGTTGAATTTGGCTTTCCTATCAAATACAGGCTGGGAATTCTACAGTTGCTTTCTGTATCCATTTATCTATATTACAGTGCATGTTCTAGATCTGCTGGGTACAAACCACCACTAATTGCTGTTTTTCTAGGATCAAATTTCTGTACTCTTGGGTTTTTTTCAGGCACTATAGTGTTCAGCTGGGAAATGCAGTCACCCAGTGAAAGATCAGAATGCTGATCAGAAAAAACTGTATGGTCTTGTGGGCTGCAGTAAATGACAATAAGTGGAAACCAAGTGTTACAGGATACAGGTTTATGCACATGTGATAAAATACTGCTTTCTAATGGAATTTTGCTACTCTGAACAGATGAAGAGGAAGAAAAAGGAGCAAAATGTTGTATAATTGGTAAAAGCAGAAGTGACTGAGCTGGAGAAAAAGCAAATGTAATTCTGAAGGAAGCTGAAGGTTCTGATGGAGTTACAGAAGTGTTAGTGCTGCTGGACAGGGCACTGGCAAGGCTTGCCTGCCTTTCCATGTTCAGTCCTGGCATCTGGTGTCGATAAAGATAAATCAAAGGGAGTTAGAAGGTATTATTGTTTACTGCAGTGATACAAGAAATGAAGAGCCAGTGTGAAAAGAAATGAAAAAGCTTGGTTTGGTGTGTCTGGGCCAGCAAGGCAAACAGTTTTGCGGTGTGATTGCAATTTATATTAGAGAGCGAGAGAGGAAAAAAGCTGTGTAAGTCGAAGGCTAACCAATATTAATGTGAGAGCAGTGTGTGGAAGATGCTGTGTCAAGGTGCAAAGGGGAGGTGAGTTCCTAATTGTTAGTGTAGGCAGGTTCTGACGGGGCCTTTGCTGGAGAGTAGTGAGGGAAAGAGTTAATTGCTTGCAAAAAGGATTTTTCTGAAAACTGTTTCAAGTCATGGATGCTAGCAAGAGCAAGGGGGAAACCAGGAAGCCCTTTTTGATGGTGTATTTCAAAGTACAGTCAGAAGGTTTACTTGATCTTTTATTGGTTTCATGGGCACATTCCTGTCTTTCCAGAATTCACCCAGGGCATGATTTTGCCCACAGTGAATGGTGAACATATGGAAACAGCACCTCAGGTGGCTCCTAAAGCAGAAGACCGCAAGGTAAACAAATCTGAAAATGTGCTTTGGGATCAGTAAAGAGAAGTACACTGGATTAGATTCTGGGACTTACAGGAGCAACCTGTGTTGTGTATAGGATATATACATTCAGGAATTGGCAATCTGTGGAATAGGTGTGACAGTTTCCATTAGCAGCACATGATGTTTCTTCCAAACGAGTGATAAATCTGCTTTTTACATTAAAGTATGGTGGTATCTAATTGCATCTTTACCAAGAGAATTTGTTTTTCCCCTTCGATATGTGAACCATTTGTTAATTTTTAATTTGGGGTTTTTTTGGTGAAAAAAAGTGTGTGTGTGTTTGTTTTCCTTGTTTTGTTAGATGGCTGCCAAGAGCAGTACTGCCACACCACAGTCCAAATCCATAGGAGTCAAGATCCCTACCTGTAAGATCAGTTTGAAGGACACCTTCTTAACATCTCCTGACGAGCTCTACCGGGTATTCATTACTCAGGAGGTAATGCCTGGCTTGTTCTGAGAGCAGCTCTTTGCATATAGGAGGCTCTTCCTCATAAGCTTTTTAAGAAGTTCTGTAGGACACTCACAATCCATGAGAATGGAATAAGAAAGCTGTTCTGCAGACTAGCTGCTGAAAGCTTGTGTGTGCATCTTTTCACACAGCTGACAAGAGGGGATTAATGCCAACCAGAAGCAAGTTCCAGACAGCTGTCAGCACCTGTGTGTAGGTGTATTCCTTACTGCATGTGGCCAGATCACTTGGTATTTACAGTTGTGTCCTTCTGGTTTGTTTTTGCTTTTTCCTTTTAAGGTTAGCTGGTGTCAAAAGCATGCTTTGGGAATAACTTCCACTTTCCTGCACACTATTATATAGTTTAGGATGAGAGAGAGCAGCATTGCATCATTATTTAAACATGGTCTTAGTCTTTCGTTCTTCCTATTTTGATAAGAAAAATGAAAAAGCAAAGAATATTTTTTCTTAGAACTAGGTTTCATTAAGAAACCAACAAAAGAAATCACTGTGTGACTCAGAGCACTGCATAGCACTAGAAAGCTGGAGGTTCTTTTCCTTGGGCAGGTGAAATGTTGCTGCAGTGACTAAAAACTTGCTTTTCTGGCCAGGGCAGGGGTTTTGTCTTTTGCTGAAACTCTTACACTATTGACTTACCTCCTCTTCCAGAACTTCTGTAGGTGGGTGGGAGGCATTAGGCAAAAAGGTTGCAGGAAGATAATGTCAAGTAATACAGGTCTGCTCCTGAATTCCTTTCAGATGGTCCAAGCTTTCACCCACGCACAAGCCACCTTGGAGGCCGATAAAGGAGGCAAGTTTCAGTTGCTGGATGGCAGTGTCACAGGAGAGTTTGTTGACCTAGTAAGTACTAACTAGTTCAGGTGTACCTTGCTCAGAGGAAGCACTGTTATCAGGCTGTAACTTTATCAGTTCTGTTACAGTGCTTCTGTTAGCTAACTGTGGGGTTCTACCTGGGGCCCAATAGTTATCTGTAATTTCTGTGGCTATTTAAGCATTCCTAGTAGTATGGATTAATGCATGGCACTTCAGTCTGGGGAGAAAACGTGGCTTCCAGTCATAGATCTCCCCTGTTTTTGTGTGATTTTAGTTACCAGGGGTTGGAGGAGTGTTAAAGATAGTAACTGACCCTTTTTCTCTTTGGCTCAATTGTCACTAAAGTCTTCTGGACAAGAGACTCTATCTCAGTGTTTGGGGCTGTATTATTACATATCTTTCTAGAAGGGGATTGAAAAGGACATTTAAAATCTCTTTCCCTCTATATGTGTGTTCCCCAAGGGATCTCTAAGGCTTCATTAATGTCAATACAATTCTAAATGTTTTCTGTTAGACCGCAGGATTTACAAAAAATTACTACTCAGTCTTTTATCTCCCTTTTCAAGGTTCCTGAGAAGCAACTTGTTATGAAATGGAGATTCAAATCTTGGCCAGCTGGTAAGTAGTCCAGAAATGGGCTTGCCTGTCTTTGAAGGATACCAGCCCCGTTTGCCACACTTTATTGTGGCTCGTGATTGGGGAGCAAACGATGTTCTGGGAGCTGCTCCAGTGTTATCCTTGCTTCTTGTCCCACATTATCATCTGCATCTTCGGCCACTGTGTAGAGCAGTGACCAGCTAGGAAGGATGAAGTAGCTGCTTGTGCAGCTGTAGTTGCAGCTGCTTCAGTCCACAGGAAGAGGGAGCCCTCTCCGAGCTGTGTTTCTAGGGAAGGCCTACAGCTGCCATAAGCAGATCCTCTGGGAAGGACCTCCAAGAGTCTTTTAAGTGGTGCCCTGTGAAAGGAGAGGCAGAGCAGCCTCTGGGAGCTGTATGTACTGCACTACTACACCCTGCTGACAGATTTGCTTTGGTTCCTCTAGGGCACTTTGCAACCATTACCTTGAACTTCAATGACAAAGGTGGCGAGACAGAGGTGTGCTTGGAAGGCAAGGGCATTCCTGCCAGTGAGGAAGAAAGAACAAAGCAAGGCTGGCAGCGCTACTACTTCGAGGGCATTAAACAGACATTTGGCTATGGTGCCCGCTTGTTTTAATACCGGTTGCTGGGAGGCTCTGCCTGAAGACTCTGCCACATGGACTGATAAATTTCTCGCCTGTTCCTTTCTAATCTTGGCCCTGCCGCTGAGTAAAGTGGGATGACAGGTGATGAGGAAGGCCATGGAGCAGCACCACTTTCAGTCCCTCACTGCTTTGTGCATGTCTTGTGCTGCAGGGGATTCTCTTACATGTACATACTTCTATTGCTAAATAAACCTAACTTAAAAAAACACTGTGGAATTTGTGTCCTCAGATTGGCTTGAGTTCAAAGGGTTGGCCGATAGGCTGAGGGAGGGATCTGTCTGGAAAAACACTGATCAATGAGGATTGCTGATGCCAATGTGATTTACTCCTCACTTCTGGGGGAGTACAGAGCATGAGCTTGATGCAGTTTTTAGTCTGAGCAGCTGCTCATTTTCCCTCTGCTTTTGATCTGTCGCTAGTAAATGTTTCAAACCTTTCCCATTTTTGAAGGGATCTGTGATCCTGTTCAAGCTGTTCCTCTCCTTTGGATATCCCCTTCAACACAGTCGTTTCTTACACTTCCACTAGTCTGCTCTACAAGAATGACAATCATGCAAACCAGTGCTAGGAAAACTCCCACCTAGAAAATGGTTCTAGAAGGTTGTGGGGCCCAGGGCCAGCCACCACCAAGAACTTCAGGCCAAAGCAAACTTTTTTTTCAGAAATAAATCCTACCTCCATTTAGAGTCCACAGAGTGCAGTACTTTTTGCTCATCATACTTCAGTTTTAACTGGTGAGGAAGAAAAAAACTGCTTGTACTCAGCTGCTTATATGTTAGCTCCTAGAGCTGTCTTCAAAAGCAATAAATTTGTTTACAGGAGGGGTGAAAATTTGATCAGAAGTGTCAACTTGCTTAACCTCAAGGGTGACAGAACTGCTTTGTTTTCTTTTTGAGGCGTGAGCTTCTCTTGTATACTTTGTTTTCTCCTAGTGTTTCCTGCATAGCTCCTCTAGTAAGCTAGAAGAGAGTAATGTTACTGGGTGAAATTTACTAGTTCGGGGATATTTCTTGGGTTTTTTTTCCCTCGTTTTTTAAAATATGAATTGTGTGTGGTAACAGTTCCCTTCAGTAGAGGAGACAGGAAAAGAACTTCAGTGCCTGTTTAAAAAAAATCCTGAATGGAGTTGTTGGAGTCTCCTTTTAAACTATAGAGTATTCTGCCTGTTCTCACTACTCCAAAGTGCTGAAGTATGAAAAGATCATGATAAAGTGTGTACAGACTGACATCAAGAATGCAGCATGGAACTAAATTTTGTAGTGTGTACTCATCCCTGAGCTGACCTGTGAGAGCAAAAGTTGTACAAAGAGGCAGCTATAGATAAGGGTAGAGCTTCCCTGTGCCATGCAGGGTTGTCTTCCCTAAAGCACTGTCTGGCTGGGAAAGTGGATGCAGGTATTTTGCTGGGATTTTTGTGCACAGGTGAACCCCTGTATGCACCCAGTAGGCTGTGGCAAGGTGGGAAACATGATGGAGCCACTCTGTTCTCACTGTACAGCCTGTACGCTTGGTTTCCTGTTTGGGAAATCCTAGGCAGAAACATGGGAAGCCTTAAACAGCAGGGCTAGCGAGTTCACAGCCAAAAATTTGGTAAAAGAAATGCAAAATTATTTAAATCTCAACAAAATGAGCTTGTTCTAAGTCAACTTGAGACAAACGTGACAGCTGAGTTGCGATGTCTTTGCTGTGCTTTGGCAGCTCTGCCGCGGTAGCAGCGCTCGCCTGCTGCAGGCTCTGCTGGCACAGCTGGGCCAGGGCAGCAGAAGGCAGGCCCTGCTAATCACCTGCTGCTGGAAGGTTAGGAAGCGGGACAGGAAGGCAACTGAAGTGGAATTTTAATTGCCTTCCTTTCATCACAAGCAGGGTTTACTTCAGGCATCCTGCTGCTACTCTAATAGGGCACGCTTCGGCCTCGGCCAGCAACCCACATGCACGGGGCTCATGGACTCAGGGCTTTGCTTGGAGGCCATTTGAGGGCTCTTCCAGCAAAACTGACTACCCTGAGTTATGCTGGTGCTTCCCCAGCTGGCTCCTTGCCCTGCAGGCTGGAAATCACCATCCCCAGAGCAGAAAGGGCTGTGTAATGTAGCCATGCCTTGGCTGCTGTTCACACGTGAATCTCTCGGACTAACCCAGCAGCGAAGGAAAGCTTGTGCCAGAAGGCCAGGCTGTGCACTCAGGCAGAGCATGCCAGGCTGTGCCAGCTCTAACGAGGTACAGCAGTGGCAATTAAGGCCTTACACCACTTCAGACGTTTACTTGGTGAAGGAGATCTGAGCCTTAAGTCATGCTAGAGAAGGTCACAGCACTACATGTGCCTACTGCCAGCAGACACACACTCCTTCAGCTACAGCTGACCTCCAGGGCAGCTACACCATGCTAATGAGAAGCCCCAGACCTCTGCTTTACTTGGAAGTGCTGGGAGACAGTCACAGTTTAGTAGTCCTTCAGCCATTTGGGGAAGGGAGGCATGTGTAAGATCAGGGAGAAAAGCAAGGTTCACTATACTCTGGCCCAAAGGCTCTTTAAGGATCTGACACAGAATAGGAAGGAAAGTCTTGTAAATTAAAGAAAACAAGGGTTAAAAACCCAGAAAACAGAAGTTAATTTTTCACTGTGATGAAAGTTAGATGAAATCCTCGCTGTCTACATGGTTATGAGGCACATGGAGATAAGTGAGGAGCAACCATCAAACAATAAACCAAAAGGGGTCTTTGAACTTTTTTAACACTGTAGGCAATGCTCTAGATAATAATTTTATTAGTAAATAAGGGAAGGCCTAATAAAGCTGAAATTAATCCTGTGCATTTTGGTATAGAAGATAATATACTTAGTAACTTAAAAATAATAATAAAAAAATTAAATTACCACTGATGCTAAAACACAAGTTTAGGAGACAAGTTTAGGATCAAAAATGATCTTGACCAAGTGGAAAAGTGAGGTCAGCAGGACTACAGCTGAAAACCTGCAGCGTGTTGGGGTTTGTCTTTTCTCTAGTCTTCTGTTCCAGAGGTGTGCCACCAGCACAGAAGACTAATGCGGCCACACAGTGGGGTGTGTCCCTTCACAGGCCAGAACAGGGGTGTCTGAAAGGTTTGTTTCTTCTCTAGAACTACAGTTTTAACTCAAGATCCACAACCACACCTTCCTCTTTCCTAGGTTAATACCAGGCATTGCAGTTCAGGCCTGCTGCACAGGCTTCAGCTAAACTCTCCTGGCATTATCATTCTGTTTTCTCCTTCCAGAGGAGAGAGATCCTTCTGGGCCCAGCTGGCCTTTTTTGTGCTTTCTAAGAAGCAGATTCTTGGAGAGAAGCCCTGAAAAAAATCAGACAGGTAATGGGATCTCTGTTGCTGTAAACATGTCCCTACAAAAGCTCATGTTCACCCCTGAGAGATGGGCTTTACTCACCCCACTTGTGCCCCAGCAAAATCTGGGCACAGATCCTTCTGTGTGCAAACACCACTGCACGCTGGATGCCAGGGGACTGGCCCAGCTCAGCCCCAGTCCAGGCTGGAAGACTAAGACAACTCAATAGCAACTGGTCTAGAAGTTTTGTGTTCAAAGCAGCAGGCAAAAGTGTAGCTTAAGACTGCCACAGACTCACTCTATGATTTCAGGTGACATCTCCAGGTCTTCAGCACCTGCAGAATTAGAGCAGGAGTTCTTCCTGCTTCCATCCTCTGGCTGTGGGATTTCTATATCCCAGGAGTTTCACAGCAGGGTTCATCATCCAATACAGCAAGGACCTTGTTGCAGAGGATAAAAGCACATTAGGCATGTTATACACATAGCAGTAACTGCTGACTGCCCCTCCAGGGAAAGAGTGATTTTCTCTGAGCAGAGTGGAGCTCGGCCTGCTCCCCCTGGCTTGGGGTCCATGCAACAATGTTTTTGATGTTGCAGAAGGCCAGTAGGAAGTCTCTAGCATCCTTCGCTGAGAGGAGTCACCTGCTCCTCATTGGCCAGCAATGGTGCAGGCAGCTGTGAAGCAGAGTCCCATGCCCTTGACAGATGTGCAGCCAGCACAAAGCAGAAGGACCAAGAGAGAAGGAGGGGAAACAGCTGGAAACAGCAAGAGCTTGGAAGTGTTTATGATTTACACACTAAATTAACAGCAACAAAACGTTGTGATCCCTGGAAAGCTTTGCAAATTCCCCTGCTATAATTAGCTGTTGGCTCTGAAGGCGGTTTGCCAAACCAGTTTTTCAGCAGGGATGATGCTGAGGTTTTTTTCCCCCTGCTTCCATGCTTAACACTCCTGCTTTAAGTGGTGTGCTGGACCATCAGCCAGTACCCAGCTCTGGCCAGGCTGACCATGGAATAAAACCCTAGGTCAGGACTGGGGCACAGGCAATGCATTTGCTTCTCAGCACTGACCCTGAGGGTCTTCTTATAGGAGGCTTCCTTCCCTGTAAGCAGAACTTCACATGTCCCATGGGCTCCAGATAGCCTTTCTTACCTGTGACTTTTGCAGCCAGGCAACTTCAAATGCAAATGTTAAGGGAAGGAAGAAAAGCCATCAGGGCCCCAGCTAGGGCTGGGAACCCAAGATGTACATTGTTAAACATAGTATCATCCCTCTCAACCAAAATAAATAGCAACAATGCTTCAGTCACAACTGAACGACATCAGCATGACATATACATATATAAAGTGCTTTATTGCAGCATCAGATTAAAGAACTCTCCTCTGTGAAATTCTGAGGGAATTAAAGACATTTTATATATATTATATATATAAAAAAAAACCAATAAACTTAAGGAGTGAAAGCTTAGAGATTCATCACTTAAATAGCAGTGGGCTGGACAGAATCTTTGAAGGGATATAAAAATAAACACTTGCCTAATGTCTATTTTTCTCATGGTGTTCTGCAAAGCCTCACAGTGTTTAAGGTGCTTGTATGAGGAACAGCAGTGCTTGTTTCTCATGCCCCAGTTTGTGCCTGTATTGTTCAAACTACAGAGGCAGCAAGGCAGAACAGCTACTTGGCTCTCAACTAGATTTTGTGGGGGCGTTGGGGAACGGGGGACTATCAATGCAAGAAATTTTTTTACTTGCCCTTGGGTAGGAACTCCAGTTGTTACAGAAATTACAAGTTTTTTTCTGGGGGTTAGACTGGTTGACACAGCCAATGTAAAGAGAAGGAGGGCAAAAATCCTGGGTAACACTCTTACTGTAAGAGCACTTCCTTAGAGAGCAGCCAGCCTAACAAACAAACTGGCTGAGGTTTTGCAAGTCTTCTTCAAGAAAGACTGTTTGTAGAAGTCCTGCTTCCATGTGTGGGTTCAATACTGAACACTAGGCACGTTCAACAGGAGGTTGCTTTAAAGAAGTCTGCACTGATGGTAAAAAAACTCCACTGCGAGTTTGATGATGTTAATGATGGCATATGGTATGGGAGTGGAAATATGCTCTGCTGAATGACTGCAGTTACCAAGCTCATCCTTCCATGGCTTCAGATGCTCAATTTGTTTCAGATGCTTCCATGTCTCTTGCTGAGGCTCCCTGGCTCCCAGAACCAAGCCACCAGACCACTGTCACCCCCTCTTGACCACCTCTTTATGACCTACCTCTTTGCCAGAAACTAGTGAGTGAATGGCCATCTGGGCTAGAGAACATGTAGTGACCATGAAAATGTTCCAAGGTCTCCATTCATGCTCATTTGGTTCTTTTCTTTCTCACCATTTACAGAACACCGGTCATCTCAGACTGCATGTCTGTTGGGAAATGGATGATGCCTGCCTGTATTTTGATAGAACCCATATCCAGAGTCTAGGGATACAAGGGTGTAATAATAGTTGAGTAAGAATAATTCAGTTCTAATTTCATTAATACTTTTGTTTTACCAGCCATGAAGTCTTAGGTATGGATGACCAAGGATGCAATACTCCATCAGTAACCAAGGCAAAAGGATCAGCATGCACTCAACAGATACAAAGACATCCCCAGAAAGACTCCCCTAAGGAGGGTCAACCTAGGACTTCTGCAACCAGTTTTTTGGTTCAACAGTGCCCTGCAGAAGTACACAGAGTAGCTAGCAGCCTTTCATGAAACCTCTAGTGTAGAAATGACTCCATTCTTCTTTATGTGTGCTTGACTTTTATTTCCCCTGATGCATAAAATTTGTTAATAAAAGCTATAAATTTTCTGCCAGTTCAGCAACTGAATGTCCAGGGACAAAGGTGCTCAGCCTAGTTTCTCTGCAGAAAAGCTTCCAAAATATGCTGGGAAACACTGCCGTGGACCTGTGAAAAGCTGAATAAAGCCCAGGCAAGATCAAAGTGCCAACAGAGAGCATCATGATCCCTGATCTGTGGACACCAGGTATTGACATTATTAGCATGTGTGTGTCTTCCTCCTCTGGAGCCACACTTGTGAGCCTGGCCTGGAAGCAAGCTTGAAGGGTCCATGGCTCAGTTTTTCTGGGCTGCCTCTGGATGGGGACCTGGGCAGACACAGAATGGAGCAGCTGGGGACATGGGCAGACTCAGCATGGAGCAGGGCCTAGCTTGGCTCAATGCTTTTTACTCCTCACCAGCAATGGCATGAGCAGTGGCCAAGGTGCCTCCTGCCCCTGGCAGGGCTGTGAGCGGGAAAGACAGGACTTTCTTTTGGGCTGTGTCACAGGTACTCCTGAGACTCTCTGGGGACTGCCAACGGGCCATGGTCTGGTAGAGGGCTAGTGTTGTGACTTGCACAGATGCTGCCACCCTGTTCCCCCAAGCACCAAGGCAGAGGGGCTGAAATGCACATAGGTGGTGTGTCCCCATGCCGACCTCCTCTGACGTCCTCCTATGTGTAGTTTTGGCAGCCAAAACCCTGGTGGCTAGGCAATCTGGCCAAGGAAACCCAGGCAGCCAGTCTCCTCCTGCCCCACAGCCCCCTCCCCCAGACCCATGGACCCTGATAACCCCTTCCCTGCTCCTTCCCAACCATGAATGCACAAACCCAAGGATGGGGGAGGCCCTGCTCTGCATGTGTGGTTGGAACAACCCTGCACTCTCTAGGAAGACCTACCCCCAGTTTCAGACATAAACCAGTGTGTGTCAGGGCAGGTGTACAGACAAGAGCAGGCAGCCATGCCTGCAGCAGCTCCTCAGATGTGGTGTGAAGCCAGCAGGAGCTAAGCCCACTTCACCCTGTGCTCAGCTTTCAGGCTGCGTTGAAAGGTCATAGAGAATAAAAGCAGACAAGAGCAGCCCCTTGTTCCCTTTATACCTCCCAGGCCCTGCTGCTCTCCACATGCCAGGCCAGGAGCCCTGGACTGCAGGACTGCCATGGGTGGCATGGCAGGGACCGCACCACAATAACCTCCAGCACCCTCAGAAATCGGAGGGGGGCTGAGACACCCTCTGAGGGGATGAGACAGATGGCACATCCCCCCTGTTTCACCTGGCACCACTGAGGAGCCCATGAGTAGGGTCAGGGCTGGCCAGGCTGCGCAGGGGTGCAAGCCAGTGGTGGTCGTGGCACCTTTTGAGAGTGACTGTGGCTAGTACTCCTTGGCCTCCTGCAGCTGGGACAGGTACTCCTCCTCAGTGGGGTTGTCAGCACACCGCTGCCCATTGTTGGGGGGCCGGACAGCATGATAGCGGCTCCAGTCACCCTTGCAAAGGATCCAGGGCAGCATGTCCACCTTGTAGTGCAGCTCCGGGGAGAACTCGGTGCTGATGAGGTTGGGGACACCGGCCCCCTTGCCGCGGGTGATGAGGCGGGTGTGCTCGTCATAGCAGCAGTGCTGGGCAGCCAGGGTGGTGCTGTCAAGGGAGAGCATGGAGCGCAGGCAGAAGCGTGCCGTGGGCTTGTAGATGTCCAGGCGCTCCTTGGGGCCGCTGGCGTCCCGCCATCGGAAGCTCTTGCCCCGCTGCTCATCCCGCAGGTTGACGGCGCTGTAGACGGCCTCCAGCGGGTAGGAGCAGGGGCAGCTGGGCAGGTCCGTCAGCACCTTGCTCAGGTACTTGGTGAGGAAGTCACTCTTGCAGTTCAGCCACTTCTCACAGCTGTCCACCTCTGGGGGGAGGGTACCAAAAGGGTGAGGGTATGCACACTCTGCACCCCGCTTCACCCAGCTGCCATTTGCCTGAAGCCATGCCAACACCACCAGTGGAGCCTGCAACCACCCGGCAAGAACAGCCAGGCTCTTGGGATGAGCTGGAGCCAGGCTCCATCAGCAAGGCAGTGACAGAGAGAAGGAGTTTGGTGCTGGGGCAAAAGCTGGCAACATTCCCTCACAGGTGAGGGCATGTGGCTGGCTGGCCTCAGCCACTGAACCCTAATGCAGGACTGTGTTGTACTAGGGCTGTGGGAGCAACTGGGTTTCCCAACATGACCACTGATGCCTGTACATGGCAGTGGTTTAGGTGACTTAGGTCTGGACGCCAGACACAGGACCCCTTGGCTGAGCCCTCCCCGCCAGCCAGCTACGGCCCTCCCAAGGTCTATCACTGAAGCCCCCAGTGCAAACAGAGGCAGAGGCTGACCTGAGTTGAACAGCTCTGTGGTGTTGTCGCTTTTGAGAGGTGTCTCCTCTGTGGGGAAGACCATTTCTCCTTCTGCTCCTTGAGACAGAAAAAAAACAAAACAAAAAGCCCGGTTGAACACCAGGAAGAACGGTAGATTTTTCCCTCTGTATGTGCATCAGACACCACCCATCCCCCAGCCTCTCTCCTGCCACTTCTTTGGTAACATGGGCCTGTGTTTGGAAGGAAGGGCCAGCAGCAAGACCAGCTGAACAGAGGCTGTTAGTTATGTAAATCCCAGCAGATAGAGCTGGACCTCAATATGCCTCAGGAGAGGATTTCAAACTCCCAATGTGAGAGAGGTGCAAGAAGTCACACACCACACTTGATGCCAGCCCTACCACCCCTGGGCCCCACACAACTGCCTGGGGAGCCATGAAGCCCAATCATAGCTTCTTTGTGGAAACAAAGCCCCATGGTCATTAGCCCTGATCACATTAAACATAACTAATTCTTGAAGCACGAGCAATGCCCAGCCTGCAGAAGTGGAGGACCAGCCCACACCCAAGTCAGACAGTGCCCAAGGACTGATATGGCCAGGGGCTCACCAGGGCAGTGTGTCAGATCACAGGTCCTTGACTCTGTTGCTGTGCAGGCATAGCCACAGGACCGGGTCCTCTTCTGGTTGCCACTGCCACAGGTGATGCTGCAAGGGGACCACGGGCTCCACTCCTCCTCATCTTCATAGTCTGTGCATGGCAGGGAAGAGGCAGAGAGTGATGGACCTCAGCAACGCTTTAGCAGGAGGGGAGACAACAGCCACCAGGGACCTCCCTCAGCTCTGCCTCCATCCCTGAACAGGGACAGTGCTGCCTGGAGCACACGGAGGTGCCCAGCCACACAATGCCAAGGGCCAACTCCATCCTCACTGCCAATCCCACAGAAGCAGCCCTGAGCAAAGGCTCTCATTCTCACAGCTTTACCCCCAGTCGTACCAACCCAAACAGGTACCACTCCCCATCCCCACATGGCCTAGCACACTGACCATGATGCTGAACATCAAGTATTAGCAAAGGTTGGCTGATTTTGGGGTCATGGCCAGGAAGCTGCAGGAGGGAGCTGCTGTGGTGCCCTGGCCCATCTGCCCACTAGAATCTGCCATCTAGCTCTCTGCACCTCCTCTCCTGGGGGGCACCCAGGTCTGTGGAAAAGGCTTCTGGTACTGATGTCACTACAGGGACCTGAGTCAATGGCAGCAGTGTTTGTCATTAA
The DNA here is from genome assembly GCA_024734555.1 of Trochalopteron elliotii. Lineage (NCBI taxonomy): Eukaryota > Metazoa > Chordata > Aves > Passeriformes > Leiothrichidae > Trochalopteron > Trochalopteron elliotii. Next base: position 1,889,625 of record JANPWX010000317.1, read on the forward strand.
ACATTTATATTGTATGTCTCATCTGAGCATGCCTTTGCTCCATGCTCCAGTGTGATTACATGCAAGGACAATTCCCACCAGGACACTGGCACGTCTGACTGCTGGCAGCCCCAGCTGAGTGTGCTGGCCTTGCTCCTTGGCATGCTTGCTTATTTTGTAAGCAGGAGCTGAGCACCAGTGCACTGTGATTGCTGGTGCAGGGCTGCAGGCCAGGCAGGACAGGGGAGGGCATTGCTGGTCTGCAGAGCAGCTGCACACGCCAAGAGAACTCACCGTAATTATATTTTTCCTTAAAGATCCAGTTCTTCTGCCCAGGCCATTGCTGGTCCCAGTTACCACCCACTCCACTAAGCATGGACTCCTCCTCCTCATACTCTGCTGTGTAATCTTCCTCTTCATCATCATCCTCTTCCTCTTCCTCCCTGTCCCCTACGTCCAGGTTGTCATCCTCTTCCTCCTCCTCTTCCTCTTCCTCCTCCTCCTCCCCCTCAGCAGGGTCAGTGTATTCCCAGAAGAGGGGCCAGAATAGGTCCTTGTGAGACAACCACTCAGAGGATGTCAGAGACCAGTCATTGCTTGTCTCCTTCAACAAGTCCATCTCCATCTCAGCCTGGGGATCATCCACCACTTCAATGGTCACCTGGTGGGCAGATATGAGGCAAGGCAGTGAGCTGGGGCAAAGCCCTTGGACAGACCTACCAGACCATGCACTTGTTCCCAGCCCAAGAGGCCAGAGACATTCAGGGCTGCAGGACTTTCTGAGGAGCACAAATGGTCTCTTCTCATCCAGAGGGACTGAGCAGGGACAGAGTGGGAAGCAGAAGGTGGCTGGTGGTCCCCCACAGGGGCCAACACCACCCTCAGAATTTGAGAGGTCACCCATGTTAGGAGGGTTCTTACTCCCGCTCTGTGAAGAGGGGCTGGGGGAGCCAGGGGAAAGGCTGTAAGCAAATTCCTCAGTCAAGGAGCTTCTCTGTGCCAGCTATCTGCAGCTGGTAGTCACCAAGAAAACAGATGACAGCAGCCACACAGACCCTGCTCATGAGATCTTTTCTCTTAAGGAACCAAATGAGGCTGGAGAGCACCACTTTCACCACAGTGCTCACCCACATCCCCCCGTGGCCTTCCCAGACCCACTCCCCACCTGGATGTTGGGGTTCTGGGCACTCAGATCCACATTGGCCAGCCCCGGCAGGTTCTGCAGGTCCAACATGAAGGGCAGGCTCTCCTCCTGGCCAGCAGCACTGGGCTGGGGCAGCACTGGGCTCCTGGCAGCCTGCTGAGCCAGCCCTCTGCGCCTGTGGCGCCGCGGGCCGGCCTGCCCGCCCCGCCTCAGCCCCCGCGCCTTGCCCGAGGGCGGCAGCTCCTCGTCCCCTGCTGAACGGGGGCTGGATGATGCCGAGACCTGGGGAGGGAAGAGTCAGAGAGAACATTTCTTGAGGGTGGCGGGGCAGTGCAGGGAGCAAACCACCACCCAGTAAAGACGGGTCTGGTCTCCTGCCCCAGACAGTTCCTCCACCCCATCTTATTGCAGCATCAAGATAGCAATTAAAATGTTAATCAACCAAGTTAATACCAAGTGCCCTGTGCTGTGCCAGTGCTCAGTTCTGCTGCACTTGAACCTACAGGTCTATTCAGACTGGTACTTCCCAACCCGATGACTACCCTCTCTGCATCCCTCTGCTGTCCCATTGCCCATCTCGCCTGGCTTTCCATTTCTCACTCTCCCTTTTTAGCTGTTGCTCAGTCCCTAGAAATGGGTTAACAGCAAGAGTTGCTTGCGGTCACAGAGTTACCACAGGTCATGTTTAATAATTTTATATATTTATATAAGAAGTTTACAACCAAGGCTTTATGACAAAGGGGAAAAACCTCACCCAAATAAATTGTTCTGTTGTACTGGTATTATGGCAGATGACTTCAAGCAACACAGGTTTAATTGAAATTTCTGATGGTGCCCAAAGGCTACCACAAAGAGAAGGAAACTGCTGGCATTTACAACCCAGCTACCTTTAGCTCCTTGGGAAAGGGAAGATGTCCAGCCAAAAAAGTCAACAAAACTCACTTGTGAGTGCTGCCAATGGCTCTAAGTGCTGCTGCCACTCCAGGGGCACACGGCTAGCCCTGCAGTCCCAGGAGGAGCAGGGGCAGCATACAGGGAGCCTTTCCCGGGAGGCAGCACCAGCCATCGGAGGGCCAGGGAGGTGGTTGGCAAATGCTGTGCTCGCACCGAGTTCCCACGTTCCTCGTCCCGCCCTCGGTGCGCACTGGCACGAAAGAGCGTGACTCCAGGGGCCAGCAGGCTCCAGGGTGCCCAAGAAACCCGAGATGGGAACAACTGGCAAAGCCCCCCCGGAGGCACGGGCGTCCTTGGGAAGGTCTGCAGGGCCCCGCAGCTCCAGGCTGAGAGCAGAGGTGCCCGAACTCCCAGCATCTCCGCCAGTGTCTGCCTATTTCTGGCTGCCCAGCTGAAACCCCCTTTTGTTCCCAAGCTCTCACCCTTCGCGTCAGCCCAGTCGAGAGCCGTGGGATTAACGAAGAGCATGGAGTGCCCCCTCCCCACGGCGCCGGGCGGGGGGGACGCAGAGAGGCATTTCTACCTGCAATTAGAGCCAGATGGTTTGGGGAAGGACTCCCCTCCCTTTCATCCTGATCACTGGAGCACTTCAAAGGCAGCTGGAGCCTAGCCAGACTCTCATGAGCGCACACAGTCCGTCCCCAGCCCTGTCCCTGTACATCAAAGCCCACGATCCCTCCATCCCAGGGGGAGGGAAAAGAGCAGCAGAGACGCTGCTGGTCCCTTGGCTGCTGCCCAGAGCAGGCTGAACGCAGGGAAGGGCCGGTGACAGACTTCACCAGATGGGCCCGGAGGAGAGAGGGCTGCAGAGAGGACAGAACCCGGGCTGGCCAGAGAGAGCATTTGGTCCCTGCCCCTCTCCCTGGCCTGGAGGACTCCTGTGCCACTGCTGGTAGCAAACCTGAGCAGAAAGACCCCCCCTGCATACACCTTCCCCTCCCAGCTCCCTCTGTCCCCAAGAAAACCACAAAGGTTTTGGGAAGGATACATGGGAATGATGCCTGGGGCTCTGTCTCAGCCTATTTCCCAGTCCTTTAGCCTCTAGCTAGGTCTCCTGTCATGTCCCAGGAGTCCTTGATAAGGAGCAAGGAGCCCAGGTGGAACAAAAACTGCATGTTGGGGTGAGCAGACAAACCTAGCCATGCCCCAGTGCTGACTGCATGACACTGCCTGCCAGTGCTGGCTTTGCTGCCAGCTGCACATGCCCAACACAACCCCTGCACAAGAGACTGACAACAGCCCTGCAAGGCTGGCGTTCCTGCCTAATTTGCAAGGAGCTTATTGGGCAGGGTAAGCTCATTTCATACACAACCCAAATTTAATACACATGGAAAGTGAGGTCTCCTCCAGCAACAAGATCTGAGCTCACCCAAGGACACCAGAGCAAGCAAGCCATGAACAGACTCAAAGTCTCCAAATTTACTCAGTGCCTAATTCAGATTTTACGCCCAAACAAGCTCAAGAAATTCAGAGTACTGTTCCCACAGAGAAAATGTAAGACTGCTCCAGGGAAACTGGCTGCAAGAGTGTTGCAGGGCAAACAGAACTCCCTCAGCTCCCAAGATACTCTGGAGGCATAAGCAAAACAAGGGTGGCCACCCTGGATGGCCAAGAACCCTTCAGCAATGTACCACCCAACTCTTCCCTCCTGTTGCCATCTGCATTGCTCTGAAGCTTTGCTGGGTTAAAATCTGTCCCTGGATCAGTTGTAAGGCTCAGTGCCCTGCCCCGGATAATCATTCCATGGATTTAACAAGCTCTTAGAAGGCCCAGTGCTCCGTCCAGGTCAGAGCATCCATGGCATCAGATGTGTCTTCTCCAAGTCATCAAGTGTCCCCTGACAGCCACACCAGCAGCTGCCCTTGAGGTTTGCACTCCTGCTGCCTCTCCCACCCTCTCCTCTGCACTGTCCAAGGAGCAGCTGGATAAAGCCAGCAAGCCTGGAGCTAAGCCACTGCAGTGGGCTAAGGAAAGAGAAGACTTTACTTGTCCAGAGGGAGCACTCTATTCCCCTGCTCTCTGTAGAGCACAGGAGAAAGCCTGCAAACCACTGGAGAGGTGCTCAGCAGCAGTTCCCTTCTCCTTCCACCACCATGGAAGCAGAATGCAGTGCTGGGAAGCCATCAATGTACTGCAGATGAATTCCAACCTTCTCCTGTGACCAGCAGGCACCAAGCAAAGGAAAAAGCTGAACAAGGAATTGCCCCAGCTGCTCCCGTTTACACTTGGCATATCCTACCTGTCTGGGAATTAGGGTTCCCAGGGCAGGAACCTGAGAGAAACTCTGGGGCAGCACCCAGGAAAGAGCATGGACTTTTCATTTGTGAAGGTCATGTTTTGGCTGAAGGTTATAAGGAGGATCACACACCTGCCTACCTACCAGCCCAGGAGCCCTTCCCACATAGTCCAGGCTGTCCCACATGTAGGACTGACCACTGAAACACCTTAAGGCACAAGCTTAGAAGATATATGTTTGGAAGGGGAAGTAACTTACAAGCGATTCACCCCAGTGTCATGCCTACTTTGTACATAACACAGGCAACAAGGTGTGTGGAAAAGCCCACACATCATTGCTCTAGAGACTAAAGGCTGACATTTTTCCATTTGTAGTCCATATACCTCTATTAGAATTGCTCGAAAATCTAGAGATGAAGAGAGCAGCCACAAAAACATTTCAAGGCATGGAAAGACTTTTCCAGTGAAAGACTTGTACAATTAAATTTGTTTGTCATGCTGAAAAAGGAAAGCAGTGACTCAGTTTTCCAGTTCTTTAAGGCAGTAATCCATCAGGCACCAGAGACTCTATAATCCAGAACAGAAACACATAATAGGAAGCAATGTGCCCAAGTCAAAGCCAAACAAATTTAACTGAGAAAAAAGAATTGTGTTTTTAATGCCATAGGTAATTAACCACAGGAACAATTAATAAGAAAAGTGACAATTTCTCTTGTGGAGACTGTCAAAACCCACATCACTGGGTTCAACACGTGACAACTGCAACTGCACTAGGGAAGAAATTCAAGGCTCTAGTAATTTCTTGTGCTCTTAAAATTTGTGATTTTGCTAGAAATGTCTGTAAGGCTTTGAACTACATCTGGGTTAAGGAAGCAAATGACCAATGTTCATGTGCTGCAGCTCTTACCATTAGACACATGACATTTCAGATCCTACAGAAGTTTAAAACCTGAAAACATCATCAGACTAGTTCCTGTGCTGTACTGCACTTTGGCAACCAGGGACACCACCCCACGGCCACTTACACAATCACAGGTACTTGTCCCTCCAGCACGTTCCTCAGCATCTCTGTAGGTGTTGCAAGTTGCCAGAGCACCGAACAGCAGTGCCCTTTGTAACTACACACACTGCTGAGCTGAGCTGCCCCTCATCACGGGGTACATTTGAGAGAACTCCCCTGGCAGTGAAGCACTGCTAGAGCTTGTGCATCAGCAGCCAGTGGAGCAAGCAAGCCACCAGCACAGGACAAGTTGAGAGGATGCAGCTTCTACCCACACCTATCCCAAGCCAATTATCGAGCACATAAACTCATTCAACTTGAACCAAAGAAACCTGTGCACACGGCAGTCGGATCAGAGGCAACATTCAGGCTGTGCTTTGGGCTTGTTAACACTGCAGTGAAGAAAATGACGTATTTGCTAAAGGCTGGTATCACACTGAGCTATAATTATAAGGAATGGGGGCTTTTGTTGCTTAATCATTACTGCTTGTGTTAGGTTTCCTTTGAACAGTTTTACCATGCTGTATTGAAACAAGAAACCACCAGAAGAACTATTGATCTTTTCCTGAATAGACCTTCCTTCTCTTTCCCCCAAGCTCTCTCCAACATTATTTTAAAATTTGTCTGTTGCAAACTTGCCCACTTATGAATTAGTCAAGTACAATTTTTTATTTTTTTCAACCATAAAACTTTTCTTTTTATATTTACGTAAATGAGCTGCAAGGATCTGGAGAAAGTATTAAAAAAATTATCTTTGGACTGAAACTGGGCAGGAACAACTCCAAAGCAGGATTTACTATAAAGCCATTCTATAAAGCTATGGAACTAGAGAAGGGTGTTTGGATGCATTAGAAGCAAGCCCAGCATGTCTGGGGTTAGCTCTGGGGCTGCGGTTTGCAGAAAGGCTCATGACAATTTTTGCTGGTGGGATGGGGAGAAAGGGAGGTTTTTCTAGTGCTAACAGGTAACACTGTTGTCTCTTTAAAATAAAGTAAGGGTGAACAGCAGGGTAATCACCAGGAACAAATGCAGTGTGCCATGATGCCTCCCTCCCATAGTACATACTTTCTCCTCTATGAGGCACTGCTCAAATAAAGGGCTTTTTTCCAGCCAGCTGAAACCACTGCAGCCTCCTGAGGGCTGTAGTTTGATCCTCCTGGCTCATAACCCATCCACCAGCACATAACCTGTCTACTGGCAGTCTTTCAGTCACATGGAAAATCCATGGGACACACATTAGGCAAGTGACCTCTGCCACCCATCAGCTCATCACCCACTTAAGGGATTTCCCAGAGCCATGACAGAGCACAGGGTCCTGTAGAGGTGTCAAGAGCTGGGTGGGTACCTGCGAGATAACAGGGAAGGCAAACATGCCGCTCAGTTCCTGTTACTGTCCGTAAGACCTGAGCCACAATCCCAGACATCAGATCCAACACACTTAGACTTACAGACAGGTGGCTTAGCAGGAGCTATCACTCAGGATTTTGACATGTGAGCTCTGGAAGATCTACCAGAGGTAATTTAAAGAAGTTAACACCTCCAGATGCCTCCCTCTTCTTGTGCCCTGGGTTACACTCCTGCCCGCAAAGAGGCTGTGGCACAGGTAAAGAGCAGAACTGAGACTTCCCAATGTACTATCCAGTCCACCTCAGGACCATGTAAGGATCAACTTACATGGGTGCTGGGGGCGGGGGGAGTTATTGGTTTGTTTGTTTGTTTTTGTTGGTTTGTTCTTTTCTTTTAATAAAGACTCCTTTTAGGTTTCAGGAGAGTTCTACAAGTGCTCATGGAACAGACGAGGCACTTGGTTATCATGCTTACGTGGGCAGATCCTGTTTCTGACAGACCAGCAGGAGCCAGCAGCAAACTGTGGGCTGTGCAGATAATTATTACGCCCTCATGATTATAATTTTCATGCAGTTATCAAAATACTTCAGATCATATGGTATCACTTTCTTTTCTAACTAGCTTCATTCCAACTCTCTTGGGTAGGGAGCTGCAGGAGGCAGCATCAAAGGCTTCCTCATGTTTCACATTTATTTTCATGTCTCACAGTTGCAACAACTGTAATCTCAAAACTCTTTCCAAGGTCAGTGACTCAGCTGCCCCTTAGGCAGAGTCAACCCTGGAGCAGAAGGCACCACAGCACAGAGAAGCAGCAGCACCATGATAAGCAAGGACACAGCACAGCTGACTTTGGGCAAGCCCAAAAATGAGGAGGTTGTCCAGCTTACAGAGAATGCTCCTCACCATACAGCCTGCTGGCACAGCCCAGCTCCTCTCACCACAGTCGGCTTTCCTGTGGGTGTGTGCTCATGAGTAAACTGCCCATGGCATCCTCACTCCCCTGATCACTTGTGACACAAGGAGGAGAAGCAGCAGCCTCATGGCCTTTCACCTCACCAGGCCCTCCTCATGCAAATCATGGTAGCTTCACTAGCAGATGCTTCTCTATCATAAACATCTTCTTCCTCTTTAACACTGAGACGAATTCCTTTGTCTGCAAAACTCCCATTTTGCAGACAAAGAAAATGACATGCTCCTTGGGTAGCCTGTGGCAAGGCCAGGCATATATGCAGGTCTCCCATGTCCTACTTGGAGAAGACTCTCGAGAAAGTTCACCGCAGCTCAGTTTCTTCTCCCCACCTGCCCCAAAAGGGAAACTGGTCTGCTTTCTACACAGAGGAGCCACACAAACCTTGTAGTGGAGAAGCTGGAGCACATCCTTGGCACCACTGATTCATCCCAGCACAGCAGATGGGGCTGTCCTTGCAGCAGAGACTCTGCCCAAGTGCACAGACCCCAAGGGCCAATTTTTGACGGGTGGTGCCTGCTGCAAGGACACCAGCTGGTGGCAAGGCACCCTTTACTTGAAGATCCCAAGACTTCTGCTAAGTCATGGGTATGGGAGTAAGGCCCCCACAGAGACTGCATGGAGAGGTGCTCCAGAGAGATGAACAGACACAGACCCACATCCTCTGGTGCTCTCTGGCAAATGCTCCTGCTAGGGCACATGGTTTCTGTTAACACAGTTGAGCAGTAATACACGTAAGCTCCCAATGTATAAGAGGGAGTTGCTGCTAACTTGTTCCAGCTCTAAACCCCATGTGCTTCAGTAACCATTAACTTGTTCCAGCTAATGATCTGCATTTGCTGGTCTGCACAACCGTAACCCTCCCACTGCTCCAGCTGCTGCTTCCTTGCCTGCCATAGCCCAGGCAAAACTGCAAAAGGAAGAAAACCCCAAATACCGAAAAGCAGGTGTAGAAACTGACAGGACCAGATCAAAAACAGCCTCCCCCTGCTGGCTAGAAGAGGTGGGGGAGGGAATCACAGGCAGGACGGAGTGCAGGGGACACCTGCTCCCTTCGTCCCACGAAGGGTGCACAGACTGCCCCTCCATGCAAGCAGTGGGGCACGGAATGCAGCCAACCAAACAAATGCAAATCCGTCAGGAATCCCTTCAATAACAGACAAAATGGGAACCTGTGCCAGACTTGGAGCATCTCCATGCCCTGCACAGGAAGGGATCCAAGCAGGGATGCTGCATCTTATCCTCCTGAAGGGGCAAAACTGGGATGACCCTGAGCCAGCAGCCCCTGCCCCAGGTTCTTTGCTGCAGCTCCCTAGCCTGGGGTCAAGCTCAACTCCCCTCCCCAGTCAGCTTTGATTTTAAGGAGCCAGCAGCCTTAGCATGTAATAAAACCACAATGTCTCCAGAGGGGAAGGTGTTGGGAACTTCATACATGAGGACGTCCGTACAACACCTTGTCTCAATGGAGGTGCTTGTGGTATGAGTGCAGCTGGAATTCCCTGTGATTTTGGCTGCTGTGGGAATGGCTGCAGGTAAAGGGGAGGGCAGGAAGGACAGCAGGAGGGAGTACCAAAGTGTAAAGGAAGAGAAGACATCCCAGGGAGGCAAAGAGGTGTCGGTTTTGCACATGAGGCACCTCCCACAGCACCTCCAGGCCATCCAGCAAACACTGCCTCCTCAGCCAGCAGGTACCTGGGGGCTCAGCTGCTGGGAAAGAATCAGGGGTGCCTTGCTCACCTAGGCTAGGGCTGCCAAGTCTAGGATGGAAGACAGCTTGCCTGAAGGGCACTGCACCCATGCCATGTGCCAGCCTCCTATTGAGCCTTGCATGGTTAGTGGCTCTCTTGGTTTGGGACATGTTCCCACACCTGCCTTGCAGGCCAAGTCCTGAGTGCTAGAAAAGATCCTGAAAGACCAGGCAAACCACTGGTTCCTAATCCAAGATAAATCCATGCCTCACCATCTCTTCCCTGCATGCATGGATGTTTCCTGGCCATCTGCAGCCAGGTGTCTACCTTGTGCCTGCCTTGTGGTGCCAGGGGACAGCAGAAGGCAACAATTTACTGCATTTTGTTCTCTTTGAAGTTTTATCCTTGCCCTGGAGACTAAACCAATCTGAACCTCAAGAGGTATTGGTGCCCTTCATGCCAAGGGCCACCTAGGACTCAGAGGCAGGTAGGTCACCATATTTTTGGTGTCTTCATCTCATAAGTACTGAGATGAAAGTGCATCTCAAACAGCTTCTCAGAGAGGCCCCCAGAATCCCTACACAAAAGGAACATGGAGAAACTGAATTGCTTGGAAGCAACACCATGCAGGCTGACTTTTACAGCTGGCCACATAAAAGCATCAGGCTGGCAATGAAGGTTCCTTGCAAAAACATTCTACCAAAACAAACAAACAAACAAAGAAAAATAGTCCTTATACTGCACTTTTGCAAGCTTCTGTCTGAAAAAAATCCAATTTAAAACTGAAATATGCTGCAATCTCTTCCTTGCTCCCGTACATTATACAAAACCTGAGCCTCTGGCTAATAACATTTGCTCTGAAGGAGCTGGACAGCACAGGTAAACCTTGTTGGCCTGTCTGCAGCTCAGACTGTCCTCAGGCTTCCTTAAGGGAAGTATCAGGCTTCTTGTTTTGAGGATTATTCTGAGAGGAAGAGTACTTACTGCTACTGCGGACCAGTTTGCACTCCCTACCCCTAAGACACTGACAAGAGGAAAGCAGGAATTACTCTCTAGCACTCTCCCTCTATCACCCCACTGGGAAGGACCATGGCTGGAGGCAGAATGAGTCCCTCAGCTTGACTGTCTTTGAGGAAAGGGTCTGCACCAGTTGGACAATTTTGGGAACCCAGAGAGAGTGCAGGGCAATACCCTGTGGGGCGATTTATGCCTAATCTCTTCCCCTTACATGTGCCTTTTACAGGAACCCCTTTGATTGTAACAATGGGAACGCAGTAGACCTATTTGTGCAGTGAAAATGGAAGAAGCCCCCTTGTTGGGCAGCTTCCCTACACCCGGCTCTCCTTTGTTTCTGCTGCTGTCTCAGCCCCAGGGCGGGAGGGTTTTCAACTGTGTTGACTAAGATAATTTGGCACTTCTCAAAAGGGAATTTGCTACAAAGGGCGAAGTACCTCCCTGCACACAAAGAGCCCCTTTCAGAGCGGAAAGATGCTTCAGTGAACGTTTTGTATCCACAAATCCGACCTCCGCCAAGGACAAAGCCAGGGACAAGAACGCTTAATTGCTGAAGAAATGAAAAGGTAAAAAGCACATCCTCAGGCAAAATGACTCTGCTACTGACACAGCCCGCAGTGGCGGCGGGGATCTGGCTGTGCAGGCAGCCAGCACCGACCCAGCTGCCCGCTCGTACCGCAGCTGGGCTCTCCCGAGGGGGCGGCAGCCCGGCAAGGCGCTCCCCGCAGGGCAGGCATGGGTGACACAAGCTGGAGATCCTCAGCAGGGAGAGACGGCTCTGGGGAAACTGAGATGCTCTTCTTGGCCAGAGTCCTAGAGGAGTCAAGACGGAGCAAGAGCTGGGAGAGAGGCATAGGGCAGGCTCCCACACACCTCTGTGCCTGTGCAGCCCATCACCTCCCCAAACCGATGTGTCTAGGCTACATTAGGGCTCCCAAACGACAGGGCTACCCCGACTTACAGCCTCCTGACGAACTCCACTCAAGCCCAGCTGATATTTTTTTCCCTTTAACACTTTTTAAATCCAGTACAGCCACACTGTGTCACCTTGGAGCTCCTTTACTCTCTGTCTACTCACATCACTGCTATACATTTAATTCTTAAATGATTTTTAATCAGATGTAGACCTTCTTGTAGTATTGCAAGCAGATTCCCATCACTTTTCTCACTGCCTCGTTTAACCAGTAAATAATGTGTAGTGTTGTTACTTGTTTCCTTATTTCTCAGGGGCCAGGAGCCAGTCACATCAGGTGCTGCACAAACCCACTGATTTGCAGCCAACTCCACCTCTGTGCTACGCTTGATATTTCTTTTGTTGCCTTCCATTATCTCTTATCGCAGATGCCAGATTTGCTTTGCTCACAGCCTCAGACCAGGGGAAATCCAGCAGCAAGTTCCAGCCTGGATCTGCCCCCTGTCCCAGCCCTGCAGTAACACCCTGGGTGCTTTAGGGAGTTTGCTGATGTTGCTCTTGGGCTTCTCTCTCTAGAATGGTTCCCTCCTGCAAAAGAGCACCCACCAAGCCCACCAGAGCTGGGCTGGATGGCCTGAACTATCCATAAAACACCACTGGCTTGCTCTGCCTCACCCTGTCAGTGCCAGGATGCTCCAACACTCCCATCACCATTCCCATCGGCACGGTTATTCCTATGCACAACTCTTGAAACTCTTGTGTCAGCTCACACAGATTTAATCACTCCTAACGTTTACATTTGTAGCATGTTAGTACTGTGGCTGTTTTCCGTTTACCAGAACAGCACTGTAAGTGATTGGTATCAGCTGGAAAGAATCCAAACATCTATTAACAATGTTCAGAGCCAATATTTTGAAATCCAGTGAGTTTATCAAAACATATTTTTCATTTATACCTCTTGACTTAATAAATATATAAACAAACCATTAACTAATGTGGTGAGCTGTACCTTGTCTCTGCAAGGGACACAAGCTTTTCCAAATATTGTTACCCAAATCTGAAGAGCCACTTAATGGTCAGTGCTCCATCCTGCCACATTTCTGCCCACATCAAAGTATGATGCATTCAACCTGCAAAAGTGCTTCTTAAACCCCTGCTGTAAATCTGTCTGCTGTTTCTGAACCCACCTGCCTTCCCAAACATCACCAACAAACCTCAAAATTAGCAGGTATTATCTCTTGTTAGACTCAAGTCACAGTTGGGAAAGAAAACTGCCTTTCAAATTTTTCATCCTGCCTTTTAAACTTCTAGTCAAATAGACAGAAGAAATAGCAAAATATTCTCACTGCATCTGTTGTTCATGCTGAGCACAGTATAATTCAGGCAAAGCTTTGCTGACCAGTGTCATTGCTGAGATAATGTAAATCCATGTACTTGCTCCTTTGGTAATGGCTGGAAATACTGGATCCTGACTGAGGTAGAGGGCTTTAGACACACCAATAAGGCTAACCCCCAAAAATAAAGCATGTGTTCCCTCCATCCTTCCTACAATAATAATATTTTCTATCTCAAAAATTTACTAAAAAACTTATTTGTTTGAATTTTTCTAAACTATTTTAGTGTAGAAGTGCAACTCTAAGGCTCAGCACAGATTACAAAAATTTCCATTCAATTCTAAACCAAGGAAAAATGTTTGCTTTAAACAAAGTTATTTTAATAAGTCCAAGTTATGTAATTGTTTAATGGTTTTGATTGTCTATCTGCTCTGCTCTGTCATTTCTATTTTTTCTCCTCACAGCCCCCTTCATTCTACCCACATCTGTAGGGCATTACCCATAGTGTAACCAATACTCCAGCTGTGGCTGCCCTGCTGCCATAGAGACAGGACGTATCAGTGCTGCAACAGGAACCATCTGTGTGTATGACCCAAAATCACTCTGGATTTTTTTTAACCGCCATGCTGCTGTGCTTGTACTCTCTGCTTTAGTTCAAACGGCTGGGCATGACTACTCTAAACTGGCCCCTGCATGCACCAGAAACAGAGGATTTCATCCTAAAACGCAGCTAGGAGACACATGCCAATACCTACTGCTTCCTCCCTGCCATGAGAACTGTGCCCCCAGTACTCTGAGGGATGCAGGGTGCACCAACAGACTGCTAGAGGAATCCATTCTTCAACTTCCTCCTTGCTTCTAACCTCCACCCTCAAACCTTTGCCTATACCCTCCTTGCATGTTTGTATTTCTGCAAGAAGCAAAGGTCCCGGGGACAGAGGCCGCGCTGTGTAAGTGCCGTGTGTGATCTTTGGCTGGCCGCACAACGCTCCCCATTCACAGCCATTCACACACCGCCACTGACAGCAGCTCATATGCTCTCCCGTGGATTTTAGATATCAGATAAAAAGGAGCCTGAGACTGCGCTGCAGGGTCCCGTGCTGAGGGCATGCACAACTTCCTAAAAGACAGCTTGTCCCTATCCTTGGTCCCTGCCACAGGGCTGCAATACCTTCTTGGATTTCAAGTGTAAATCCCTACTCCTTCTGCAGCTGGAGCCTGAGGTCACTCTGCCTGACATTTGTCTGGCAACTGAACCAGCATCTACGTCTATGATTGAAGTTTCACTAGCAAAGTACAGCACCAACATGGTATTAACAGCACTACTGCACATCATCTCCAGCAATTCTCTTTGCATCTGCTCAGTCCACACTCCACTCAAAACTATCACCAGGCTTGACTAGTGGTACTTGTCTGGATGCAGCCTGTGCTTTCTCTTGCCCCTTGGCCAAGCATTCCATGTGGCAGATGCCCTCCTCACAGTTGTGCCCTAGACTCCATGCTGAAATGGAGTTTAGTGCATCTGACTGGAGCTGCCAGCATGACTCCTCCGCAGATCAGACCCAGTTTTGGCATTAACTTACAATACGGTTTATTCCCATGACTTTGCACCTCCTCTCCTAGTGTGACTGACACTGGAGATCAAATCTGCTGCTTTCCAGTCTGCTGCGTATCGCCAGTGAGGACTGAGCTGCTCGTACCCTGCCCTGTTCAAACTCCTCCTATCATCACTTTTCTTAATCATTCCTTTCACCTACTTTTGGCAGCAGCATTCTTCGAAAGAGTACTTTTTAAACACAGGTCTGCTGCCTGATTTACTTTTCTTCCAGAGAACAATTTCAAGATGGAAAACAGCTTGTTTTAACCATCCAATAATCTTCCTTACTACCCGCTCTCCCGGTAGTCTCTTTCCGATTCCATTCCTGTCATCCCCATCAGGTCCCACCAGTTGGTTCCCAGTTTGACCAGTCCCTCATTGCCTGCTGAAGTTCCCCTTCCACAATCCGCGCTCGACAGCCAGCGCGGGCCAGGATCCGGCACTCAGAGGAGCGAGAGGCGCAGCCCCGGGACATCCCCTCCTCCCGACCGAGGGCCTCCAAGGCCGCCTGCCCCGCGGGACACGGCGCGGGCTGCCGGGATGAGAAGGGAGCATGGCCGCTCCGGAACCTGCCCCAGGGGCGTTTCGACGGGGAGCGGAGGAGAGATGGTGGCTGATATCTATCATGTCTTAGATTTCTGGTAGAGGAGATCTGACAGGGCACCAACTGCTAATTTGACTGCAGCCGGACCCCTCTCTGCCACTTGCGATGTTGGCCACCGGTCTTCCCGGGCACTGGGTCACGGCACTCGGCCCCGAACTCAGAAAGTCTAAAGCATCCCCTTTCCTTCAGCCCCTGTGCAGTGCGAAGACCTGAGGCTTCCCGAGAATCCCGCAGGCCAGGAAAGGGCTCTGCCCCTCAGAGCGAGGAAACAGCCGATAAGAGAGAGGGGGGCGGCCCTGCTTCTCCCCGCTGCTGCTTCTCTCCCCGGAGCTCTGGGTGGCCGGGCCGCGGGACACGTGTTGGATGCTGCTCCCGTCCGGAGATGCACAACTACCTCCGAGGGAGCCCCAGCGACCGCCCAGGTAGCTGCCACCCTCAGCTTTCCCGGGCACGAAAGGGGGTGCAGAGGCTAAGGAAGGGTTCGCCCGAGCACCCCCCCGGCTTTCCGTATTTTCTCAAAGATCGCCCTACCTCCGCCAGCTTGGAGCTCCTCTCCTTCGGGGTATTGCTGCGCTGTTTCCCCCTCACGGGTAGCCCTCTCACCACAGTCAGGAAAGTTGTCAGGAAGACGAATCCGAGGATAAGCACGACTTTCCCTCTAATCAGAGGCATCTCTCCCTTCCTCTCTCCGCCACCTCGCACGTCCAGGGCAGGCGGTCTGGCAGCACGCCCGCCCTTAAATACTCCAAATCCTGTCCTCTGAGAGGAGCAGTAAAAACGTTTAAATAAAGAGAAAAAAAACTCATATATATATATGTATATGTATATGCATATATATCACCGGGGCCGGGAAGTGTGGTGCCCCGCGGGCTCGGGCAGGGGCCGGGGCAGGGTCTGCCGGCCCGGGCCACTCCGCTCCCTCTGATCGCTCTTGCAGTTTGCCGAGCACCTTCCGCTGTCGCGGCTCCCCCGGGTCGCCCGCCGGTACTGATGCTGAAGGGTAACTCTGAAAAGCTTCACAAATGTGCGCGGGGAGGGAGGGAGGGAGAGAGTTTCGGCTCTCCACCCCACTTCCTAATCCTTTCGGCAATCCGATTTCTTTTCCTCCTCTTCTCCTCCCCGCGCCGAGTCACTCCCCGGTGCTGCCGCGGCTTTGCAGGCAACGCCGGGCACCGGAGGGCGGACGGGAGGCCGCTCGGCGGGGAGAGGCTCCTGCTCGCATGAAGCGCGCTCCAGCCCCTCCCGGGCGACCGCGTTGG
>JANPWX010000317.1:1906046-1983604 GCA_024734555.1 Trochalopteron elliotii
CTCCTTTCTCCGAGCGCCAGGGCTGGGGGCGCTCTGCTGGAGGGGGGGACGGGCCCCCGCGCCCGGGGCCGGCCCGCGACAGGCAGAAAACGGGACTCTGTGCTCCCCGGCGAAAGCCCTGGCTTCGGCTCAGTTCCCGAATTGCGGGCGAAAGTTTCTACCACTCAAAAAGTATTTATTCCATGATCTGCTGTCTTCTGCGCCGGCAGCATCTTATCCAGCCCTCAAAGCCTGTGGGAAACATGGGAGTGGCTGTTTACTTGGGGCGTAAGAGAGCATCTTTTCCAGGATTTCCACAGGCGTTCATGAGCCTATGAAGGGAATTAGGAAAAGGACTATGAAAAAATTAATAGGGAAGGAGAGTGGAAGGAGGTTTTGCAGCCCACTGAGAAGCGCCAGTGCTGGCACGGTCCCAGAAAGGGAGACCTAGAAGGGAAAACCCAGCATTTCTACAGCCTTAGCACAAAGCTGCAAATCACCTGGGCCCATTTGTGCACCCACAGCTGAAATCAGGACCCACACCTCCTTTTCAAATACCGACATCTGGTTTATGCAGACTTAGGGCTGAGATGAATGGAAGGAAATGTTTAAAACAAGACACAAACTGCAAGACAGATGTGAGGTCAAGAATCCCATGCGAGATGGATCAAGAAGCCCTTTCAAACATCTCATTAGCAGCACAGCAGCTGAGAGCAGTCTGACACTCTAACAGCACCCAAGGGTAGCAGCCTAGCTTTCAAGCACAGCAGCTTTTTGGGGCCAGCACCGAGCTGGAGCAGGAACTCATCGTGGGAGTGCTGCACATCAGGAACAGTAGCTACAACTGCAGGCGTCCCTCTGCAACAGAAGCGGCTTTTCTACACTGTACATCAAAGCTGGTGCTGTACGTTGGACCAGAGACTGCCAAAAAACAGCTAAGCACCCATTTCACATGCAAGGGTTCCTGGCTCTGGAGTACAAGGCTAGAGGGGAACAATGATCTGTCTGAGCTCTCAAACAGGCTTTGGTTTTTCCCAGTCATTCCAGTATGAAATTTGTTTTGAATTTTTTTGAGGTTTTTATTTTGGGGGTGGGTGGGAGAGGGACTGGGAAGAAAAGGAAGAGGGTTCAGTCTCCTCAATAGGAAAGCCTCATTAAGAAAAAAAGTGCCAAAATCATGATATAGTGGTTTTTTTTAAAGTCTTTATTATGCAGAACATAGAATATATTTGAATGAATTTTTTTCCCAAGCATTTTTTCTCCAGGTTTTTTTTTTTTTAACATGCATTGTTACCTTTTTAAAGCCAATGTACCATCCATTTATCTTTTTCTCTGCCCACAGAGCATTCATATTCATGTTAATCACAAGTGTAAAAAAAATTAGACATCTGGCATAAAATATTTTGGGGGGGAGCCCATTTAAAAATTTTATCTAAAATGTCTTATCTACAAAAAAATCCAATATATATGTACATTATAGCAACACAGAGGCGTAAGAATACAGTGCAATTTAAGATGAAGTGCTGTGACTTGGTAATTCTGCCCAGGGCTTGTGGAAATGTGGGCCACCATTGGCTTTGGGGCAGCTAGCCTAAAGCCTCAGGCTCCAGCATTCCTCAGTTCTCAAATGGGTCTGAAGTTAATGTTGGGAGGCTAGAGATGCATTAAGCTTAATATACCATTAGGGGGTAGCAGAAATACTGTCTGAATAGGATGAGCTTTGGAAAAAAAAAAAAAAGTTTACAAAGGTCAGATGGTCTGGTGAGTGTTTCACCTCACCATGGGTATTTTTGGAATGGCACCAACTCTTGGCATATTCATGTGAGACCTGTTCATCCACCACTGAGGAAATGAATTTGCTAGCTGCCACTGGTTCCCAAGTCCCTGACAGTCTCAGTAAATCTCCCACTTTCAGCAGCCCAGGAACAAGTTACTGATGGAACTGCACAGGAAAAATGTAAGCTACACAGGAACATCAGTGCAGAGCACTGCACTACTTTTGGTTCCCATGTACAGACATCTCCTTAAACAGCTGCTAGCCAGTGTCACATAAAGTGTTTTGAACCTCTCCCTCCCAAGAAAACAGCAGTACATACTGCTTAATTAAGAGCATCAAGTATTCTTCTGTGGGTTAAAATCCACTGCATTCTTCAAGGTCAGTCCTAATTTTAATTCTTCATACCAAAAATCACAGTTTAAGGCCTTTAACACACACCACAGTCATCATCTGCTTCACCCAGCCCCTTTTGGGGATATAAGCACAACAGCTCCAATGTCTGCAGCAAATGCTTCCCTTTTTAGTGAAAGGTAAAGCATGATATTTCACACAAACACTTTATGTTTGTGCTCTAGTATTATGTCTGAATCCTTGAACAGGTGAACAACTGCAAGGCTAGAAACGTTTACAGGAATACAAAGCCACCAGAATGGCACTGGAGATTCTTTTTCTTTTTCTTTTAAAACCATGTTCAGGTCATGCAGGTCAAATAACTCGTGCTTTTCCCAAATAGTGGTCCAATGCCACTTGGGTGTCAGGTCCAGCACCAAAGCCAACAATGCACCTGCTGAGGGGTCATACTAAGCATTCCTGAACAGCTCAGCACTTTACTAGTGCTAAAACAGAACAGACTGCAGGTGCCTCACATCTCAATGCAGAAGGTGCCCATCCACACAGATCCCAGCATGCTTGACACTTTCATAGGCTGAATATAAACTTTAAAAATAATGTATATAAACTGTATACATTCTGACTGAGCATTGTATATTGGGATACATCTCCACAAGTTTCTTTCTCTGTGATGCAGCAAGGGGGCTCATGCATAGTGCTTCAGATCCAGTGCTGCAAGGTGTTTTCTTAGATGAAATGAAGTCATGCTCATGCTTTCCACCAACCTCTCCTATGATCTTCCTGAATGGATAACATGGCTCCTGAATGAGCAAACAGCTGTAAGTCAAATGCTTTTCAGAGGTAAAGAAATCAAATTTGCACAGAAGGAAAAGAAGTATTTACTTGGTGTCGAAAAGTTTATGGACTGTCCATTCAGGCACTGAAAGCTGCATTCCTGATTTAGGGATACCTGTTCAAGTACACATGAAAGATCCCTGTACAGCTGAAAATAAGCCATGATTGACTACCCCTTTTCTCCATCTCTGCTGTATCAGTCCTTCATCCACACAGCACAGAATTGCTGACTTTATGGGCACACTTCCCTTGCCTGTTCTTTGTGAAGGTGCAGTTCTGATAGTGAGTACCACATCTGCACTCTTAGAGAAAACAGCAAGAGGAGGATGGATAATGCAATTCCTTCAGATGTTTGGTCAATTCCTGAGTCTTTGCCTAAAGCAGAAGCATACTACATCTGTAACTCAAGAACCAGTACTGTTCATTAAGGATACTACTTAGAAGGGAAAACATATAGCAACTAAAGAGTTAAATATACCATATACATGCTATACAAAAGTTTATGTCATGTAAAAAACAAATTAAGGCCCTGAATATTCTGACACAAAAAAAACTGGTTTCTTCTCTGCCAAAGAACTAAAGGAAAACTATGAATCAGGTTCCTTAGCCAAAGGTTTACTTGGGAAGGCCAGTTTCTAACAAGAAGCAGATCTCTCACTCTTTGCTGATGCTCGGTAATAGGAGCTTCTCAGTTTTCTTACGAGTGAAAGAACATGGCCATTAGCCTTTAAAACAGTAATGGTTCTAAACTCTTTACTCTGCTTAAGAGAGGCAAAAACTTGCTTGCTTAGTTCTTCAGAGAGGTACTGGGAAGGTAACTATTGTATATTTATAAGTAAGTTTAGCCAATATACAGTGCTGGGCAAAATCCTTTGTTCAAAAGCAGCCTTCATTTTCTTTTCAGTTTTGCATCTCTTAAGAAATACCAGGAGTCATTTTCAATTAGAATGTCTCTGAAAAGTTGGCAGAGACTGAAGTTTTATTTCTTAAGCAGCTTTTCTTCCTTTGTGATCTCTCAAGATTGGTTCTTTCATTCATTTCTACCGCCAGGAGAAAAAGGAGACAGATTTCTGGTCAGTACATAAATATCAAAGCAGCAATCCATCCTACACATACAGTGACAGCATACATGCTGTAGGTTTGCCTAACACAACCCCTTATTGGAGTTTTTTTAGTAAATGCAAAAAGGTTTTCTTGGCTTTCAAGCTCAGTGAATTACTGAAATAAAAGCGTGAAATCTTGGACTTGTAACTCTTACATTTTCAGAAGCAGTTTCAACAGGTTTCATTATTTTTACCAGACTTTGGCAAAACAGGTTCTCTTGAACAAAAAGCCTCAGAGAAGAGTGGGGGGATTTGCTTCCCAAAAAGGATATGGCAAGGCTGAAATGTAACCAAGCAGTCTGCAAATGCTAACTGCCAGAATTATTTCTGACATGTCTCTGCAACCCAAAATCCAAAGTTATATGCAGACAGTGTGACACAGCAGAAAGATACTTAAAGGCAGAAGCTTGAACACAATTTCCTCAACAAGGGCAACTAGAAACCAAATGGACACTAGTTTTTAAACACTGACCATTTCAGAAGTATTATGCCAGATTTATCCATATTATGAAGATTTTTCCAGATGCTTTTCTCCTTTCCAAAGACAAGCTGCTCTAAAACTGATTCCCAGAGATAAGGTTAAGATTCAACACTTGTAGAAACTATGATAACTCACTTCTAACTTAATATATAACAGTTTCCAAACTGACTCGACTACACAGCAGACAAACACATTGTACATTTGTGAATGCTTAAAAACAGATACCTACTGATCCAAGCCTTTAAATTGGTCCGTTTTGTCTGCTCTTAAACCATTTCATGATCAAGTTAATAGGATCAGGGCTGAAGTCAGGGCTTCCTGTACTAATCTCCTCTTGCTCCCTAGTACAATCTAGAGAAAAAAAAAAATCAATAATTCTTTGAGATAAAGCTTCTTGAAGTCAGAATGCAGGTAATCTGCTGGAATGTTAGTGCTAGTCCTGGGCAGAACATGGGTGAGAAGGTAAGCTCAGCTAACTGCCATTTATTCACTCTGGCTGAATATGTGAGACCGTTTCATAGCTATCCAAGCTGCACATACAAACTTCTCAGGCTCTGCACTCACTCAGCTCCAGAAGAAGAGCTAACCAGCATTAATGGACTAAGACAGAAATAGTTATCTGGACCTATTTTCAAACAGTCAATTTCAGTTCTTGTCATATAATTAAATTTCTGAAATTCAATGGTAAAAAATGAACCAGTGTTTTGAAGTTCCATTACATTAAAATGTAACAAGATCTATAAATGCATGAAGTTAGACAGTCTATAAAACACAAGCCAATTCTGCTTTAACTGACCACATGTATTTGCAGAATTGCTTGGTTCTACTGGCCAAAACACTCCCTCCCTGTTAGTTGCAGAGCGAACATTAAAGAACTTTAAAATAATGAATTTTTTTTCAGCACCACACAAAGAGCTTTGAGTTGCTCTCTGCTTTAGTATTATGATGATGAGTCTGTTTCTAAAACCTCAGTAACCTCCAAAAAGTATCTTGCTAACCCAAACTGAAGAGCTAGCCCGACCCAACTGACACAATGTCAACATTTTACCATCTCTGCAGAAATTGTATATGTCGAAATATAAAATACAGAAACTACCTATATGGCAATTGACTCATATTTAAAACTTCTGGTACCTTTTCGTTGATCCATTCTGTTCACTGAAAGAATTCAAGATGTAAAGACTAAGTAGCAGACCAGTTCTAAGGTGTGTTAGAGCAAAGGCATCTATTTGAAACAGAGGGACAGTATGAAACTTACAGATAAAGACTCCGAACAACAACTGGCTCAGCGAGTGTTGATCAGTAACAGAAGTACAAAAGAACAAAGATATTGAACTAAATGCAATTGTGAGGACATTCTCTTTCTTCAGGGAAGGCTTACAGACATGCAGCTGCCAACGGGCACTTTGCTGGCCAGCCAAAACGTAACATGCCTACAAGATTCAAGCTGTCCATATGCGTAACAGGGCCAGTGAAGAACACCTCACAGATGACAAACAGTGAGTTAGCATAGCAAAGGGCAGCAGTCTTTCACAGATCTCCATGAAGCAGATGATTCTCCTAATAGTGATGCCTTGTATAGGCCTGCTGATTGAGGGGGCTTAGTCTTAAGACTAAGCACGAGACTTGCTCTAGTTTGTTTAAACCCAAGAGCACCCTTCTAGGACTTAGTGACTTGTTCATGACTTTATAATTCTAAAGCAAGAGAAACTAACCTGAAGATGAGAAAGCAACACACATAAAACTCATATTTTTTTCTTTTTTTTTTAAACAGAAGTATTAAATACAAAACAAACCCTTCTCCATCACTTACCCTCTATCAAAGGGACAATTAGTGTCAAAACCAGGAGACAATCTGGTATCCATACTGGGAAGGAAAAGAGGCTACAGTTCCAGAAGTCCTTCTGCCTGTGGCTTACAAAACTAAATAATGTTTGGGAACAGTGGTCCTGTCAGTGACATGTCAACAACACATTTATTTTAAAAAGGATAAATTCAAGTTTTAAACATAAGTAACTGCAAATGAAAAAAACAACTTTGGTTGATTATCCATCTTGTTAAATATGTCAAAGTTAGCAATCAACATTTTCTCTAGGATGTCTCCAGAAACAGACAGGTCAGCTCATTCCTTACTGGGAAGATCAGACACCTAGCAGTGACACTGAAAATGCTGCCATGCCAGCGTCACACATGCTCACAACATCTCAGCCAGCATTTGGGAGGCTAATGGTGCATACAAAGTCTGAACTAATCAGCCACAGCCAGCTTGGGTTGCTGTGAACTCACTGAGACAAATAAATAAAAAAAAAGCAACAAGAAAAAAAATAAAGCCAAGCACCTCTAGGGCCAGACCCTGAAGACACAGGAATCAAAGAATTTTTTTCTCCTCTCCCTATTTACAAAATGCCATTTAGAGCTGATGTGGCCACTTCAGTATTGTGAGGAAATGTCTCTTATACTAAGCAGTCCTAAGTGTGTTGTTCACGGATGCTGTGGCCTGTGTGCCACGGAGTGTCCCATGGGGTGTGTCCCTCCCACTGAGGCACATGGAGGGAGTTCAGTCTTCTGTCTCTTCATATGTTGTCTCGTCAAACGGCCGGTCCAAGAGAGGTACCAAACGGCGACGGGAATATTTCAGTTGCAAAAGGTCCCCAACTTCATTGATTTCTTTTAAAGCCTGACAAAGAGACCACAGTAGATCAGCAGAAGAGACAGATGCAAGTTATCTGCACATCTTCCTTTATGCATGCCTGCAGACTACTCTGACAGCCATTTTACTTGAGCTTTTACTGTCCCAGAAGCCAGTACCTTCAGAAGTGCACAGGATTTTTTTTTAATATATTTTAGTGTTCAGAAATTTTGAGACCACATAAACAGCACTGGTCACTTAACTGAGAGTGCCTATGCATCCACCTGACTATTCCAGTTCCAGAACAGGATCATAATATCCAGCAAACCCCATGACTATTCATCAGTAGAAAAACAGAATAATGTTCCTCCCTTCCTGGAGGTAATGAAGCTGAAATAGAAAAAAAAAAGTACATTTTGTTTGAGGTTTGACTCCTCCTTATATATCATTCAGGTTGAAAACAACCTGTGTTAGCAAACCTGATCTACTGTATTTTTAAATTGCAAAATAGCAAAGACAAACTATAGTAATGAGCTAACAAGTTCTATAGATGCATTTTTTTATATCTACATTTGGTTAATTTGCATTGTCCATATACAACTAGAGATGAAAGCTATGTGTCATAAACAACACGGCACAGGAGATTTTTGCCAGACAATCCAAGGTAAGAAAAATAAAAAGTTATTCTGGGTAGGACCCTAAGCATTTTCTCCTTGGAAAGCAAATCCCACTGAGGTTGCCACAAAGGCTGCACTCAATCAACAGATGACCCAGAACACTGCTACTGAATTAGCACAGCCTTTCACCACTTTGACCTGAACTCCAATATTATGAAGTTTACCAGAGATCAAACATCTGCTTGCGTAAGAAATGAGGGAAGTCCCAGCTCAGTTAATCATACTTCCATTATGTTGCAATCTCTGATAAGACATTGGTCCACACACAATAGGGTCTGTTAAAAGCCAAATCCTAAACTTCATTTCTCTAAAGAACACTCCTAGAGCAAAATACAAAATACATCAGTGATAGCATGTGATGCTAGTTATTTTATACAGGCAAGTGACAAAAATTAATTCAGAAGACCACATCCAAGTTCAATGTGATTTTTTGAATTCAAGGGTTGGCATTCTTCGCTGCCTTGAATTGTGAATTTACGGAGATAGGTACATTCAGCATTGCTTCAGAATGTCACTAATTCAACACTAATGCTCCAATCTGGGTCAAATGCTTGTCTCTTGAGGACAGTTGGCAGATGGGGGTTAATAGCTCTACATGCTTTTTCTTCCTAGATGGATAGTTCAAGTTTTTGTTTCTTTAAACAATGGCCCTTCGTGCTTGTTATAACTGGCAGCAAAACCCTCTGCACTCCAAAATCTGGGGGAACGACAAACCCAGGAGTTGGACCTCGGTAAAAACAAAACAAAACAAAACAAAAGTATGGGCACAGTCTGCCAGAGCTTTACTTAAAGATCCCATATGGAAGCAATTTAAAGCTGAATTTCTGTTGAAAGAGTATGTTAACTGTTATTCTTGAATGCAGATTTAGGATTTTATTAATTTAAAACAAAAAGGGCCATGTGACCAGCAAAGACTACAAAGGAAATGGCATTGGTGTACTCTGACTTTAGGAGAGTGTAATATAGTTTTCATCACTGAAAAGAAAGCACAGCCCACAGCGATGCAGGTTATGAGGAACTTCACTCTGATCCTAAGCCAAATATTTTTAGGCAAGGAAGTTTTATTTACATAAAACAGTTAAAATTTTAACTAAGACCTGTTCCTCATCATGTGGGTGTATTTAATAAGAACAAGGAAACGTTACAAATACCACTATTTGCAAGACAAGCTTCTCTTCCCTGTCCTTCAAACCTGGGTAAGTTTTGTTTAAAAAAATACTGCAAGAGCCCTACTTAATATCCATGAATACAGAGATGGGATAACAAGTTGTCCTCTCTGTCAGTGAAGTGAAGAAGCTCTCTGCCAGTTCTCCTCAAGTCCATTCCCTTTAGTTCTTCCTTCTCCTGGATATTGTTGCCATAGTTAGAAGAGGGATTAGACCTGAGGTCTGCCTTAATGATTAGCTGTCTGAAATCAATCCCTTTTCACTGCATCACAAGAAAATACAGCACAAAGTCACTGACACAAAGACTTGCTCCTTATTAACTCCTCTTGCCAATGTTCTGGGTTCTGAGCATGCAGCTATTTTCAACCATAAAGGGGGTTATGCTAACTTGGAAAAAAGCCTCCACATACTGAGCTAAATCAGGATTTCTTCATTCACTTCAAAATTCACACCTCATTTTGCTCTGGATTAATTTTCTTAGCAGACAAGCTCTAATATATTGAACATGCATTTCCTCAACTTAGTACATTTAACACTTACAGAGGTACTCTAGCAATGAGTCTTATGTTAAATGCACAAAATTTGAAACATTTTTTTGGAAAATGTAGGAAGAATTGACAGGAAAAGAGGTTTTTAAAGCAGAATAATAAAAGTTACAGATAGACAGCAAATATAGACAGACCCTACAAAAGCAGCTTACTATGGCAAAGGCCCCAGCTTGTCCTGAAAGAGAAGACCAAGAACCTAACCAACTATAAAATTGCACGATTGCTCAGGTAGTGCCTGCACATCAAGTTTGTACAGTTTCAATTTTAGCTCAATTTTCAGCAATATGATTTCAGAGACTTCTGTTTTCTTTATTTTCCTTCCTCCCATCTCTTATCCATTCATCCCCACTCCATGCCCACCTGTCCAGAAGTTACCTCTCCCTCATTTGTGTTAATGAACTCAGGGCTACTACCACGCTCTGAGCCAAGTCTGATACTATTTATTTTATACAGGAGGAAAGGAAGCAAAGGAGATGGTCTTCTCTGAACATACTAGCTCAAAACCTTTATTTGGAACAGAAACAACCAAATTGAGATAATTAAGGGCAGAGTAGCAGGACAAGTAGCTGGGAAGGAATTCCTTAAGCTGTCTGTTATTGCAGTGTTACGTTATGGAATCTCTCACAAGACAGAAACAACACAGGAGCAGCAAGTACAGCACTGCAGATACACAGCAGGTTGATACCACTCAGTGACACTACACATACATTATGAAACTGCTCACACCACACACTGCCTTGCTAGTTTTTTTAACAGAAATTAAATTTTAAAAGTATGTAATTT
Source organism: Trochalopteron elliotii (assembly GCA_024734555.1). Taxonomy (NCBI): domain Eukaryota; kingdom Metazoa; phylum Chordata; class Aves; order Passeriformes; family Leiothrichidae; genus Trochalopteron; species Trochalopteron elliotii. Next base: position 1,916,375 of record JANPWX010000317.1, read on the forward strand.
TAAGCTGTTGATTTTTATGTAAGCAGTTCAAGTGTGAAAAGGTTGAGTCTATTTTTTTTACAAGGCATTAGTAAATATCTGCCAGATAACCTATTTGCTGTTCACATATTTAAGTGTTACCACCTGATCATATTTGGACATTGGACATGATTTCCCCTTCCTAACTGTCACTACTCCCAATCATCTTGTCCACAAAATGTTCAAAAATAGTTTCAAGATTTTTTTTTTCTCCACGATCTTCTCAAGATAAAGGCAAGGCTTTTCAACCTGCAGCTCCTCATATTTTGCCCTTCTTCAAGAAGAAGGTGACATTTGCTCACCAGTCACTCAGGAGCCTCCCCCAACAACCATGAATTCCTCCTCCAAAGATGATAATCAAGAGTGGCCTTGCAGTGACTGCCAACTCCCTCGATGCTTGTGGATGCAGCTCATCAGGTCCCATGGACTTGTGCATGTTGATTTTGTTTAAATGTTCCCTTATTGGAGCCTCCTTTACACCAAACGTAAGTCTTTTGACTGCTCCATACTTTTCCACTAATCTCACGGTCTCAGGATTCCTAAGTCTCACTAGTAGACTGAGACAACAAAGGCACTAAGTACCCTTGCCTCTTGCACATATTTCTCACTTGATTCCTTGTGCCATTCAGCAGCAGTCCTCCACATTTTCTCTACTCTTTCTTTTGCTACTAATGCCCCATAAAAGCTCCGCCTGCTGCATTTGATGTCCTTTGACAGACTGAGTTCCAGGTGGGCTTTGGTTTTCCTGACCCCATCCCTGCATGCTCAGGATTGTGTCTCTATTCTTCCTTGGTCACCTGTCCATGCTTGCACCTCATACATTTTCATTATGTATTTTTGTTGGTTTGTTCATCTCTGCAGGCTCCCCACATTCACTCTCCTGTGAGTCAAGACAGATCATTCTTCAGGGAAGGAGTGAGGAGGAAAAATCAATTAGCTGTCCTGGTCACCTCTGCTCTTTGAGACTGTATCCTATGGGATTCTTTCAAGTAGGTCTCTGAATAGCACAGAGTCTACTCTCATGAAGTCCAAATTCATGACTCAATCTAGTTTATATTCTGAATCACAGACCCTCAATGTGGGGAAGAAAGTGCAATGCACAACTTTGGCAGCGCCTAAAACAGCCCATGTACACATGTCCATCAAAAAAGATTATTCAGAAGACTCAAAATTGAATGTAGCCACACCAAGACATACTAAGAATACGTAAGAATACCAAGACATACATAAGAATAGTCAGACTTATTCATATAATCCTCTTTCGACTCTGTTAGAGAGTAACCAGCATCCTTACTGAAGGCAGCATCTCCTAACTGTGATGCAGGACTCCTTTGAGGAGACCTCCATTCCCTCTGCAAGCACCAGTAAGAGTAAGTAAGGCATTGCACATGGTACTGACTCACTAGGACAGGTTCATTTAACATACAGTGCTCTGAAGCTTTAAACAAGAAGAGGAATACTAATCTCTGGAAAAAAAGTTCTCACTAATAATCATGCACTTCCTTTTGAGAGGAATATAAATGTTTTGGAGGTTCTCAGGCCTTTTTGGTTTTTTTTTTCTCACATTAGCATCTAGGGTTAGAAGATGCAAAATGTTTCATTTTAACCAGTTCAATGCAAGGTAGAGACTTTAAAAAGGATAAAAAGCATTGTCTCACAGGAATGAGACTGTCTCCTTTAAAAATAGGACCAGGAAAGTCCTGAGACTTACTCTAAGCAGCCATTCCACACTGTTGAAGCAAGGAAAGAGATGGAGTCATTGTCAGATCTATTGCAACAGGCTTTGAAGATTAGGTTCAACTTTGTCATGTACCAAACACTGAACCAGTGTACAAAACCCAGACAGTTGTTGTATCTGTTTATTAGGAGGCATGACCAGAAGGAAGACAAGATGAGAGACTTACTGTATCAAGCATCTCTTTGGTATGAGCTGCAGACAAACAGAATCTGGCTCTGGACTCGATGATGGGGGTGGCAGGGAAGCCCACAACCACAACACCGATGTTCCGCTTCAGCATCTCACGCCCAAACGCACTGCCAGAGAGAATGAGATCATCACAATTATTGGTGGCAAAGCAGGAGCATGAAGGACTTGGTATGGTAACCCAGACAGGTCTTTGTTGTGGCAAGGCTGTCAGACGACAGTTTGGAGCTTCCAGTGGTTTTTTTTAAGAGGCAGAAATGCCTGTTCACAAAAGCCTTTTTTAAATTCAATCCCAAGGTGGTCCTTCTCAAAAGGTTTCAGTGTATTAAGTTCTAACAAAGATGAAAGATTATATGTAGCAAACTGGTCTTTTAACAGGCTGTTTCTAAATGCATTTGTAACCTAAGCCTGGAAATCTTTCCAATAGGAAAGAGTGATTTTGGCTCAGAAGTTTGACTATACAAGGAATTCCTCATACTGCAATGACCCAAAGTGGATGTTTCTGCAATTTCAAGATGTTTCGTTTTCATGAATTTAATTTGATTAAAGTACATTATTGCATCACAGAATGTACATCATCTACATCATTTATAAGTATCACAGGAACCGCTGAACTACCACAGTAAATTGGGATCATTTAATGATACCTAATAATTTTTAAGGAAGGTGCAAAAATATCATACAACTGTCACACACTATTTTCAACAAAACAAATTCTTAAGGAGATTAAAGAAAGTAGTGGCTGTGACTTACACAATGAGAGGCACAAAGACCTCAATCAGATTTATAATGGCAGTGCAGTTGGGGGTGTTTCTACAGGCCACAGGAAATGGTTAATCTTTTTTGAACTGACCTTCTTGTGAGAAGTAGCAATGAACTCAAGAGGTTTATAAGGACATATAAAAATAACATTTTTTTACTAGGTCTTTAAATTTTCTGCCACAGCTATTTTACTTATAAATAGGTGCATCCTGATACACTTCATTTTGTATCCATTTAGTACTCTCAAACTATTTTAAAAACAGAGTACAAGGGACAAAGAAAGGATCAAGTAAACCCAGTGCAGACCCTAATGGCCAACTCCCATCAGAGGTCTTTGCTCTTGCTCATTTTAGGTAAGGTACTTGCCCAACTGCTCAGCTAATAAATATTTCCATGAACATTTCTAAGGAAAAGTTGTATTGACTAGCAGAGAAGCTGGGCAGTGGAAACAATTGCCTCTGTGTGCTGGACTGGTAGTCTGAAGCACCCATAAAGGTAACAGGCCTTTTAAAACTTCGTTACACAGAGAAGGGTGGAGAAGGACTGCATCTAGGTTCATAAGAAGCGCCAGTCTGAAGCCTGAGCTAGTCAAGTACTAGAGATTTTCAGTATAGCTTAAAATGAAATTATGTTTTCCAAATTTGAAAGCGTTGATTGAGCACTGCATTATACAGACCCGGAAAAGTAGTGATCAAAGCCAAGCTGTCCTTGAAATCAGGTTTTTGTTTATGTTGAAAAAAAATTCAATATATACTTTCTATATCCCCCTTGCAGAATTTTAGCCTAAATTGTCCACACAGCACCCCACAAATTGGCAAGCATTTATAAACCTATGTGCTACAGTTGTTTTAATATTTACAATACCAATACTTGAGTGATTATATCTAAACCTCTTAAAAACTTAGGATTCATTAAATATATCATGTCTTGTCCCCCTGTTTTTCCTTTTCTAATTTTCAAAGTGTATCAATGAAAATGTTGTCTCTTTCTGATCCAGGAGCTAGTTGAAAGACTTCCTCCAGTGAGTTTAATGTTAATTTCCATTCAATTTCAGCTCCTCTTTGGGACATTTATACACTTTACATATAAATACAATGGAAACACACAACCCAACCTTTAAAACATGACACATAGGGGCGAAATTGCTTCCCCAAAATGCTTTCTTGACGCCCCAAGCTAAAAGGCTCGATTTTCTCAAGACCCCTTATATTACTTCCCATATTTTATAAGACTCAGTAATGATCATAAAAGCAAAAATCAAATTAATCTTTTCTTATATTTAGAAAACTCTTAATATTCTTACACCAACCTAGCTTTAAAGAAGATGGGTAAGAAGTTATGCTGTCAAACGTACCCAATTTTTGCTGGCATGTACAGCATCAGAGGCACAACAGGGGAATCTTCATTTCCATAGATGATAAAGCCCATCTCTTTCAGTCGTCTCCTGAAGTATCTCGTGTTCTCTGCTAGCTGCTGCACACGTGCTCTCCCTAGAAAAGAATTGAAAGTGAGACTGAACTCAACAGTCATGAGTCACATCCATAACTGCAATACAAGACCTCAAGCTAAAGTACAAGACATTAATGTCCTGCTTGTGCTTATGGAAGTGTTAAAAATAAATGCAAATTGGGATTTGCAGTTTCTTCTCCTTCATGTAACCAAGATTAATCATGCATTTTCTGACAAGTCTGAATGGACCAATACAGGCACAACTATCAAGCAGAGGCACTGCCTAGTTTTTCCATATCAGTTTTTTTTTCAATCAAGAGGTAACTGGCAAACAAAAAGAAGCAGTTACCTGCTTTTAAACAAGATTCAAAGTTTTCTCAGAATTCACTAGTAACTGCATCTCGAAGAAGAGTTTGCTTACACTTTGGATAATGAATGGAAAACCTATTGAATCAGCTAGTGTTGTTTACCATGTTTTATCCTGCTTGCCTGCATTATTGTAAATTACTTCTTTCCTCTTTAGACCTCGTTGCTGGACTATCACGTGGCTGCTCCCTAACCTTTTTCAGTTAAAATGAGCTGGGTTGAAATTAAACCGATTACTTCTGATAATCCAGCTCACTTCACTTAAGTGGCAGCAGCCAATTTATCATGTATTCAGCCATATCCATAGGGATTCTTTGATATTTGTCAAAATTAGTACACAGGACATCAGACACCAAGTACGATTTAAGTATTTCAGGTGTTCGGATATATGTATAGAACAACCTATTTATCAGTTAATTAAATTCTAGTGTACTACATTCCTGTATTGCCAAGAAAAAAGTTCACATCATCTCACTTAAGCAGATCATAATAAATTTCTGATCAACTAATACTCTAATGTACTTCAGAGATTAAGCACTATGCCATTGATGAGACTACAATAAGTAACACTTAACTTACTTGTCTCTGGTCCACAAAGTATATTTCTGGATAATTGATTACCCAAACACTGCCTTGCCCAGGCGAGTGATTCATAAACGGAACCATTAAATGTCCAGCATGCAGACCTGTGCCACACAGTGAAGGTGGCTGCTGACATTAATTGTCTTCTTTTAAAGTTGTAGATAACATAAGGTGATTAACTAACAGGAATGCCAGGTCTCAAAAAAACATCCAACACCCACAAACTCTGCTCCAGGCCAGAACAAATGTAATTTTAAGAACCAATACAGTATATGTTGCCAAGAGTATCATACATTCCACCCCCAACCAGACAAACAAAAGCAAAATCCCATCAAAGGCATAGCATAAGAAAAAAAGGTGAAACCTATTAAGGTTGCAAAACTTGGCCTACCATTAGTGGGTAGAAGCTAGTATTTTTAATAGCACTGAATGCCACTTAAGACATCTCTTCTTCTCCATCAAAAGCATTATTTCTTAATCTTTTCTCCTCCAGAGTTTCTCCAGAAGCTTAATTCTTCTTCCCCAAAAAGCAGCTAAGATTTCAGTAAAACACAAAGGCTTCTTGAATTTTATGAAACTAAATTTTTAATTTATTCACATCAGATCAGATCTTCTACTGTAGACCCAGCTTTCTCTTATGTTTTCAGACCAATTATTTGGTCATTTTAAATAACCCGGACTGCAAAATGAAGTTGAAAAGAAGAAACAAACTCAACAAAATGAAAAGAACCAGGCTTACTGCAATATACTAAAAATAGCGGGCCAACAGCCACTGCTTGCATCTCTAATATTGAGGCAATCAATAAATAAACAAGTGTCCACCAGCAAACTACATGCAGAAAAAAAGCTATTTTGCTATCTTCTGACAAAGCTGCATCTGCACATCTCCTACAGAGAAATGCACCAATTTCTGATAGGTCAGTGATGTACAATTGCATCAAAATACAATCAGATTTCGCCAGTATGGAGTAGTAAGGTAACATACACAGCTGCTGTGATCAGCCCCTCACCCAGGACAAGGAAAGCAGCCTTTGCAATACATACATCTTCTCTGTGTTCCCATTAAGCATGGAGTCTACAGTGTTGAAGCAGAAGGAATTTCAACACCTTTATGGTATTCCCCTTTATACATTCACATCCTTTTCCATGTTGTTGGGAGCCTTCCAGACTAAAGATTAAAGAGCAATCTTAATTTGTAGTTAGCAACTACTTCACAGTTTTCCCTAAACTCCTACCAATAAAAACAGGTTATGATTCTAAATTTGTCCTTATAGATTGAAGAATGCTTTGCAATGTAAACAAGTCTCAAGAATGAGTCTTTCAGTTCTCTACAGAGCTGTAATCACCCATTAAGAGCAATTGACAGATTTGGAAGATGTTGCCTTCTTCAGGTTCGTGGATTGCAAAAGTCTATCAGCTTTTACTTCACTCTAGAGCCATAAAGTAGTTTAATGAAATTATTACTTCTTTAAAAACTTGTGGCTACAATAATATTACCAAGAACTTGAAAACATATTCAGTGGCATCTCTACCCAATGGCTCACTACCCATCACATGTCATTACTATCTGAAGAAAACTGTAGTTGTGGTGAAGCAAAGCACCAGGAATCAAACAAAAATTGAGCACAGGTTCCTTGTCCTCTGCTTGCCTTTCTTCCCTGCATTCTGTGCAAGTACTCTTCTCTGTACTTCAACATATTTAGTCTCTTATTCCACTATAAAATCCTACACTTAGAAGAGTGATTCCACATGCTAATTGAATAGGGTTTGCAATATTATGCAACAAGCATATATCCAGTGTTTGGCTTTACTAACATTTGCTGGTTCAGCCCCATTGGTACACTGGTGTAGCAGGCTGTTAACTGCTAGTACAGTTCCACCATGTTTTCTGGGGCCACAAGGACAAACTAAGCAGTGGTGGAAACAGCAGTTAGTAAGCATCATTGCTAATCACTCAACTCAAACAGTGCTTGAGCACTCAAATAGGACTTCTAAATCCTCTCCTAGCCCAAGCATCTCCTGAAGTTTAGAGCTTTGTTCACAACTGCTCCACTGTAGGCCTACAACAATTGTCAGGACTGCATAAATTTTCCAGCAACTGGCTTTTTGGGCAGTATGCAGCTGCATTTTTAAGACCACGCAAAAAAGGCCAGATCAGACACTACCCTGCCAGTTGCTCTTGCATAGAAATTGTGCAATGATTCTTGTAACATCCTTTTATCTAGGAAACTGGAATGTGATGACCTTCAGCAAAGGAAGGAAAGGGGAAAGAAAGGGATGATTACTGGAACTGAGTTCTTCAGAAGGTTAAAAAACCCAGAACTGTTTATCAGATCAACTCATCTCAAGTCCCTCATGGGTCCTGTTAATGGCTTCAACTAGCTACTGACTGAGTAACATTGAAGTTAGAGGATAGCTAAGAACTTTTCCTGTACTTCTACAGCCTTTTGCAAGTTTACTACAGTCATATCAAGACTGCTTTTATAATTTAGTAAAACACTTCCTTGCTTGTAGTAGCCTGGGGATCATTTAGTCTGAAGTACACATCTATGTCCTAAAGAACATACTGCCATGGTATCAGAAGTAAAGGTCACATGCCATCTAAAGCGGAGAAACACTCTCCTATCACAAATATACAATGTAAGCAATATTCTTTAAAAAATGCAGCTAGTACGTACCTGAAAAAAAAAATGCCAACACCCTAGAGAAAGTACTCCATTATGAATCTGAAAGCACATGAGATGCATATTCCTTGCAACCACTGGAAACAAATTAGTGTCTTTGCCAAAACAGGTTCCCAACAGGATAAAACAATGACCCTGAGATTAGCTCATATCATTAGAGCATGGTGCCAATAATGCCATGGTTGTGGGTCCAACAACTGTATGGGCCATTCATGTCAGAGTTGGATTTCATGATCCTTGTAAGTCCCTTTCAATTCAGGATATACAGTGGTTCTGTGAATAATACTTCATCACTTGTGAAGGTGTCTGCTTTAGAGGTCATAATATTCAGAAAAGCAGAAGTTATAATGAAAACTATAACTTTTTATAGTTATAAAAAGGAAGCAGAAAAGGCAGAGTGACTGAATGCTCTCTTCACATCAATTTTCACTGACACGACCAGTCCTCAGGAATCTCTGACCCAGAAGACCAGCCCTCATGAGGTCACAGCTGGAGTGCTGTGTCCAGTTCTGAGCTCCTCAGTCCAAGAGAGACTTGGAGCTCCTGACACAAGTCCAGTGGAGGGCAACAAAGATGATTAAGGAAGTGGAGTATCTCTCTCACAAAGAAAGGCTGAAGGAGCTGGGCCTGTTCAGCCTTGAGAAGAGATAACTGAGAGGAACCCTTGTCCATGTACACAAGTATCTGAAGGGAGGGTGCCAAGAGGAAGGATCCAAGCTCTTCTTTGTGACGTTAAGGAACACGGAAAGGGGCAATGGGCAGAAACTGATGCACAGGAAATTCTACCTGAATATGAGGAAGAAATTCTTTATTTTTCGGGATGCAGATGACTGAGCACTGTAACAGGCTGTCCAGAGAGGTTGCGGAGTGCCCCTCACTGGATATCACAGAATCGCAGAACTAACTAGGTTGGAAAACGCCTTTGAGATCATCAAATCCAACTTATGACCTAACCTAACACCTCCCCATCAACTAAACCATGGCACTGAGTGCCATGTCCAGCCTTTTTTTAAACACATTCAGGGATGGTGACTCCACCACCTCCCTGGGCAGAGGATCCCAGTGCCCAATCACTCTTCCAGTGAAGAATTTTTTTCTGACGTCTAACCTAAACTTCCCCTGGTGCAGTTTAAGACTGTGTCTCCCTGGTTGCCTGGGAGAAGAGACCAACCCACATCTGATTACAACCACCTTTCAGGTAATTGTATAGAGTGATAAGGTCTCCCCTGAGCCTCCTTTTTTCCAGGCTAAACAACCACAGCTCCCTCAGCCACTCTTCACAGGGCTTACGTTCCAGACCCTTCTCCAGCCTTGTTGCCCGCCTCTGAATGCATTTGAGCATTTCAACGTCTTTCCTAAACTGAGGAGCCCAGATATTAAAGGAATGTCTGGATACAATCCTGTGCAAAGTGTTCTAGGGTAACCCTGCTTGAGCACGATGGTTGGACCAAATGACCCACTGTGGATCCTTCCAACCTTACCCAGTGTGTGATTCTGTTATTATGTAAGAGATATTTAAGCACATTTCTTCTTGAAACAGAAATTGAGTTGATATTGACTATAATTATCAGCAGGATAAAAACGGAGCTGCACATTCCACCTTTTGCAATGGGTTTACCAATGACACACATCAACAGAGGAAGTCACCTCTATTTAATCTCACTCTCTCATAAAAGCTAATGCTTAACCTAACAGTCCAGATATTTATGGGTTCTCATACAACCCAAATTTGCAAAAGTCAGTTTAATAAATAAATAACAATTGCTCAGCAATTAAAATTTTTTGCAAGACCAGGATGAACTTAGCCTTTGGAAAAAAAAAAAAATGACAGTTCTTAGTGCTGATGTCCATGTAACTTCTCAGTTCCATGTTAAAAAAAAATCATCTATACAAAGAACAAAGAACCCCAAGAATTTGTGGAAGTTACTCTCAAAAAAATCTAGTATTTATAACATTTCTGTCATCTATTAAGGTTGATAAATAAGCTATCATAGATGGTACTGGACACAAAAGAAAATTCAGTTCAAACAGGATGTACTTGTTTCCCTTCCCCCGCCTTGATCTCTATGCAGTAATTGGTGAGCAATCACAAATCTGTTCTAAACAGTGCAACACTTCATCAGCATGGCTTCTTGAGAAATAAAAAGCATGTTGCATTATGCACAGACAGACTACCCTCTGACACTGAACTCAGAGGGGCAAACCAACTTCAGATAGGCAAAACCACACACAGGCAGGATTTTATCTCCTTGTCACGCTAGGGATCACTGCCTCCTGGATCTAAAACAAAGACACTTACTGCAATATAAAGGAAGCTTTACATTTTTAATTAGTTCTTGCAAAGACTTCAAGGCAAAATAGTAGGGCACATCTTGAAAAATAACTCCTAATCAGTGAAACTGTAAGTTGTATGCACAAGTTCTTGTTGGTCAACAAATACCAGTTCACATCAGGCAGCTATGAAGTTACTCTATATTCTTTCATTAACCAATCTTGTAGATGCTCAACACTAATATTAGAGTTTCATTATTGCAGCCTTAATTTAACATATTTACTTTGTTGTAAACATGAAAAGAGAGGCTAAACTAAGCAATTTCATGCCTTTGCCTCACATACTGATTGAAAACCAACATATTTGTTTTTAATGAAATGAAAAATGTAAAATAAAAAAAACTCTTGACACAAGTAGATTGGAATTCAGTACGTGCAGAATCATTCCACTTGTGATACATATTTACTGGCCCAATTACTCAGTCCCTCAACAACAGCTCATGCTGTAACACAGTCAAACACCTTCAGGTTCAGTTTTCATTATGTGATCAAGGAAATGAAAATATTTATTAACAGAGATTTGTAAGAATTCTGTAAGAACTTGTGAAGATGTAGTCTGACAGTAGCACACGGCCTCTGGTAAGACTCAGAATGTGTCTAACAAGAAACAGGTTTTGTTAACAAGATTGTCAGGCGCATATTAAAGATGGTTTAAATCGCTGTAAGAAGATTATAGCAAGTTAATATCAGATCCATAAGGCACCTTTAAGATGAAAATACTCTATTAATTCTTTGTGGAAAAGTTGCTTTTAGTCTCTGTTGTAATTCACTTCCCATACTGGTCCCATCTTAAGAATTCTTGCCAGGTGTTGGAGGCAAGAAACATTATATTAACTACTGATAGATGTGCCATCCTTAATTTGTGGCAGAATCATTCATCTTAGTAGAGCTTATTTAAGTCAAGGAAGCAATTTATCTGGCAAAGAGTTTACCCTGCCAAATAACACAACTTTACTGATGTCAGCATAACCTCTGCAGATACACTTTGCTAGAAGGGCTATGAATTTTATAGGACTGCTTACCTGGGCAGGTTTCTTCTCTTCTCCTGATAGCCACAATCCAGGGAATATAATAAAACTTTTCCCTTCTTTGGACAAATGCTTTTCCAGAACTAAACAAGTTTTGGTCTTTCTTAGAACTAAAAATAAGTAAGATCAATAAAAACCAAGCTAACTAAAATAAGGTACTTGGTTAACTAAATGCTTATGGGGATTATGGCAGCTCTGAGTGCCTGTATACACAGAATATACAGAAGGGACCAAAGTGGGTCATTTCATCAAACTTCCCTGCTCAAGCAGCATCAGCCTAGAGCATTTTGCACAGGATCATATCCAGACATTTCTGTAGTATGTCCAGTGAGGGAGACCCCACAACCTCTCTGGGCAATCTATTACAGTGCTCAGTCGTCTGCATCCTGAAAAATAAAGAATTTCTTCCTCATATTCAGGTGGAACAGCACACAGCACTCCAGCCGTGGCCTCATGAGGGCTGAGTAGAGGGGCAGGATCACCTCCCCTTGACCTGCTGGCAATGCTCTTCTTAGTGCACCCCAGGACACCACTGGCCTCCTTGGCCACAAGGAAGGTCACACTGCTGGCCCACGGACAACAGCTTGTCCACCAGCACCCCCTCGTCTTTCTCCACAGAGCTGCTTCCCAGCAAGCCAGCCCTGATGGAAAGCAGCATGCATATGGTGTGAAAGAAGATCAAAGCAGCAGATCTCAAACTACTTTTTCAGGAAATAATGCTGAAAGGCATTTTATGACCTAAGCATTAATGTTGACTGATTGTTGTCCGGAATAAAAAGAGCTTGTGGAAAGGGTAGGTTCTGTAGCATCCACCATTGCTCCCAAACTACATGACAACCTATAACCCAATTTTACAGAAATTCTGGACCAGGTAAGTTTACTACAATTTTTAGCAGACAATTGTATACAATTAAAAGTCCTCCATCACAGAAAACAAACAGAACAAAGAGAAGGAAATCACAATCCACTTCAGTGGCACAGAGAACAATGTGATGCCTTTGCGTCCTGCTTCCCCACACAGATGATGGCTACATACAACCTACATAGCAAGGATATGGACCAGGCTGCAATACTCTGTGTTTGCTTTTCTGAGAGCACCAGCATCAATGAAAGAGAAGATAAAGCACTATTTCATTAACATGAATAGTGTTTTCTCCATATACCTTGCTATCAATGGGCCAAACAAAAGAAAATAGGATAAAATTTCTACTTCAAAAAGCCTGTATTTTCAGACATTGGGAAGTGCTTAAATCAAAGTAAACTGGCAAGGAAAACTTGGTCACATATATCATTCTCTAAAAGTTTGTTTCTTCCAGTCAGAGTGATGCTATTATACAATCAAGCTTGTAAATTTTTCCACATTAAAACCTCCTTGTTTTTGCAAAGGCTTATACTTTCATTCTGTTTATTATTCCTACATTTCCATCTTTTGGTTGGCTGTTTCAGTGAAAGACATAATTCAGCATATTCTGTTTTGGAAACAAGCATTTTTCAAATCTCAACCAGGAATTCAATATTCTTCTGCTGATTTAACAGATTCTCCACTAAGCTTTCAGAAGCTAAGTTGCCTCCCAAGGGCTTATGAAGATCTTTTGCAATGTTAACATAATAAGTCGTTTTCTGGACATTATGCTTGTAAATACCTCAACATTAAAAAAACCAACACAACAACCAATATCTTTTTTTTGAGAAGACATAAAAGCACTACTACCCTTTTACTGCCATGAATGTGTTTTTCATAGAAGATATAGAAAACTCTCCTCTTGAAGACTTCTCCTGAAAAGCACAAGTCAAGCATGACTTCTAATAATATTTGCGTGATGAAATAAAATAGAAAAATATTTTTGGATTTGCCAACTATCAGAAAGGACAAACACAACTTATGAATATCTGACTGGAAGCAAGGGTCAGACTGGAAACAAAGTAGTACCTATTAGGGGCTACAGTGAGTAACTTAAAACGAGAGAAAGGAGAGTGAGATTTTAAACCAAAACAAAACACTAAACAAAATTCCACTTCAAAAGTGACCAAATGCCAAAACTTTTACCTTTTAAGGAAAAGTTACAGTAAGAGAAAGGGAGAGCACCATGTTGCTAAAAATGCTGTAATGGACGTTTAAGGACCAAGCATGTACTGATTCTGAGCTGATTTTAAGACACTTGTAACATCATCTGTCAGAAAGCAGACTCATGACACAAACTTACACCCCAAGGCAGAAAGAGGGATCAAGAGTGATTCACCTGCACAACCCACCCGAAGGCATCACTCACCCACACAGTAAGGGAGAGCTGACCTTCTACAGCAGCTTCCTCTGTCAGCCTAAAAAAAGTGATTTACAACAGCTCATGAACAAGATGGGGATATAAAGCAAAGTTTTGCTGGTTTCTTCTGAGAGATCACTGTATAAAAGATGCTAAATTACATTTTATTATATATTACCTACAAATTTCCTATCTTTCAGAATACTTTTCCTATCTCATTGTTTAAGTTCCAGCGACAAGGTGACTCCACGTTTCAGTCTGCCTCCTCCATGTTTGCTTATGTGAACACTGCATCACTGCCAATATTCGTAGTAAGAATTTTACATCCTCCCCTTCAGATGCTGTCTGCAGATTTTCATTATAGACCTTCAGAAAAGTATTAGATACAATTATACAATTGTCCTGGGTTTCAGTGTAGGATGTGCACAAAGTATTTATTCTATCACCATCTTCATGAGCTGTTGAAACCAGGTGGGGCAGTGTTTTCCCAGGCCCCCTCCCTCTGGGCTATCTTCTGTTAATGGCCCATCAATGCCTTGCCTCATGACTCATGGGTAACTCCCTCCAGGAGCTATCTCTGTTTACTGGGCCATCAAGGACCCACTGCATGACTCAGAATGATATCAGCCCATTGTGACATGCTGCGCTCAGGGGGAGGAGCCAAGAATTCCCACTTGGATATAATCTGGGATTTGGGACAGTACAGGGGGCCCTTACCTACTGGATTCCCAGAGGACAAGAGCTACCAGACCCCAGCTACGGGATCACTGCTTCAGGAAGACCACCCCATCTGGACTGCTTCCACCACCCTGCTCAGGTTGTACTCTGACTCTGTCAGTGGTCTTTTGTATTATTGCTTTTATTTTATTTTACTTTTTTTCCTCTTCCTATTAAATTCTATTTCTGACTTGGAGTGTCTCACTGGTCTTGCTTTCAAACCACTACAGCAATGTAGCCCGAGATTGCACAGACATATATTAAAATGTACGGGCCAGAATACTGTATTCCCCCAGTTTTACGTTAGAAAGAACCAGCTCACATCAGCAAATGCCAAGAGAACCTCCAAGCACAATGAGAAACCTAAAGAAAGTAATTAGAATAATTCCTTAACTCAATGCTATTATATTGCTGTTTAATAGCTCAAACCATAGTATTCAGCAAACCAGTCCAAAGACAGAATCAACTCACTGAGCTTTTTCTCAGGGCAGGTGGGGAATCCAGGTTTAAAGCAAATTTGGGAATGGGAGGAGTCTTTGGGCTGTCTGTATGAAGCCCAAGGTCACCAAAAGGACCAGGCACCGTCCACTAGAGGCCAGCACTGCACCCCAGGAGTCCCCAGCCACGGTACCTGCTCACAGCCTGTGCTCCCCACAGAAGGGCTGCACTGCAGCACGGGAAGGCCCTGCTTAATTCACCCAGGAGACACTAAGGGGACAGCTGAGTCCAGTTATTTATTCTTCTGACATACTTGCATGCTTCCCGAGTTCACAACTCAGGACACAAACTACAAATAACACGGGGGGAGAAGACCAGTTTAAAAGTCAGCGCACTTGAAAGCGTGGATGAGGAAACCAAAAGACGGCTGTGAGCTCATGTTCATTGGCCATATGGCAGCAGCATAAGCAACAGATTTATTTTAGGAGAAGCAGTGAAGGGGTTGGCTCATGACCATTCTGAGTTAACCCCATAACTGTGGCTTTTAACAGCACTGTTATGCAGGGGATTTGCCTGGATTATGTGGGTACTCAGTATGGAGCCACTATAGAGGTGATGGTAAAAATGCTCAGCACTTTAAAGAAGAGAGGAAAAGAGCTAAATCTGATTTTAAATATTGGCAATGGTAAAGCCAAAGAGAATCAGAAACGGAAAAAGGAGAAAAGAAAAATTATGGCTGATATTCTTGGCATTAAAATGTCTCAGACAAACAAAATTTATGCTAATATTAAGTATCCATCATTGCATCTGCTATCAAACTAAATAGTTCCAGTGGAGTCTAAAGGCCTGCCAAAAAACAGCTGGGTGCATGTACTGTGTATTCACTGAGTTTATATATACTGGTGAGATTGAAGCTTTTGGCATATTCCAGAGCCCAGAGGAGTATTTTTATATTTGCACTTTCTGATTTTGTTTGTAACTACCAGCTGCATTTAGAGAACTCCGAGGCAGCCTGCTCTCCCCATGAACTTCATCATAAAAAGATGCAGCTCTCACCAGGAAGAGATCATGTTGCTTAATGTGACTGGAAATATGCAATCTGTTAGAATCCCAGCACGGTTTGGGTTGGAAGGGACCTTAAAGATCATCTAGTTCCAACACTGCTGCCATAAGCAGGGACACCTAACATTAGACCAGGTTGCTTAGAGCCCCATCCAGCCTGGCCTGGAATGATTCCAGGGATGTGGCATCCACTATTTCCCTGGGGAACCTGAGCCTGTGCTCCACCAGCCTTGCAAAGAAAATATTCTTCCTTCTATCTAGTCTGAATTTAGCTTTTTTAGTTTAAAACCATTGCCTCTTGTCCTACTGCAACAGGTCCTACCAAAATGTTTGTCCCTATCTTTCACATAAGCTCCTTTTAACTACAGAAAGACCACAATAGAAGCACCTTGCCAGAGGATCCTACTAATTGTTCAATATAGCACATGTTTCACAGTTTATTATTCTATTATGAGAATATCTGTGTTGGTGACCACGAAAGAACTTGAAGGATCTGGCTGCACATCCGCTTCAAATATCACAGCAGTAGCATGGTCCAACCTTGCCTGATTTCTTCATACTGCCCTGCTCTCTGTATCATTTAAACTTCTCTAGCGCAGTAACAATATGTGTACAGCAGTGAGCACAACACTCTTAGCTCATGTCAAAGGGTTTCTGCAGTATGGGATCACAAAGATGTTACAAAATGACACTGTAATAAAATCAGCTAAAATGGCTGCTCCTCTGTGCACAGCCATGACAGTATTATAATTATTTGATTAGTCATCTTTTGCCTCACACAGCAGGCTTCATCAAGTGAGCAGAAAAACTTTGAAATAAGATACATGTGCTAAGAAGACCAGCATGAATAAACATTAAGGAGCTAGTAAAGGCAGTATTAAAACCAATTGATTTAAACTGAGCCAATGTTTATCCAACTACAGGAGTCAGCTTTTCTATAGCAAAAATACTTTCTATAAGATTCTGAAAATTCAAGCTTTAAAGAGAAAGAGATTAAACCACTAGAATTCTACTGATCCTACAGAAAAAAAAGAAGGGTTAACAGTTCATCCTCCCTCAAATCTCGCCAACCTTGCCTCCTAAAACAAACGTAGACCAAACATTTATTAGTAGCTGCAAATACATAAAATGAGCAAATTCCATTGTAAATATCAATAGGTGAAATTTAGAAATTATTAATCCATAATCATTAAAGTGGAAGGAAAATTACTTCTTGGTAACCCAATTCTTTAATTATCTTGTATGCATGTAGATTTAATATTCTGGGTGCACATACATCATTAGTAATCAACTTCTCTATTTTTGCCTTTGTGGCACAATTGTATAGCAACCAGCATCTTCCCCCACATGACTGAGACAAGGCTAATGTTCACCCTTACATGTGTCCTTTACAGTCTCTCAACTACAGAATTCAGTAACCTACCTACTCAGGACTCAGAAGAAAGTCAAGTGTTAAGAAAGGTAAATCTAAAAATCAAGATAGAAGGCTCCAATCAGTCCCTATTATTACAATTAGTCAATGATGGGTCCAAGTCTTTAAAACATATGAATAGAGGGCTACTTTATCAAATGTAGCATCACTATCATATACTGTACCAGTGGCAGTGATTCTGATGAAGCCCCAACTGGAATGTAAGACTGATGGACCTGCAGGTGTCTGAAAGACATTTTTAAGTTATTTTGGGCTGTGTTAGAATATTTTAGCAGAGCATGCTTCCACTAGAGAAGACTTCTGTAACCAATCCTAATAGTTCATGGAGTGACTGCAGTCACTGATAAACTGAGGCTTTTAACAAGACTTGATTGCTCTCCATTATTGGAAGTTTCAGTCCTGAATTACAAAGCTTAAATAAATCAAAAATTCAAGATTTGGATGAAAGTCAATCATTAGGAGAAAAAACTAAAAAAACCCCTAAAAGTTGTCATTCCTTTGCAGCAAGATCACCAAAATAGTAATCCTCAGAGAAGGGAGGAGAAACTGACTGTGACCCTTACGAGCCATGTAAGTATAGGAGGAATGAAAATTGGAATTTGCCTTAGAGAAGTTTTTTTATTGAAGGAAACACCTTTATTAGACTGCTTTGGTACTTCAGGACTACAGGGTGACTGAATGGAGAAAATGGCTTCTCAAAGACCTAAGTGGCCAAGGCAGATGCAAGAAACCTATCTAAACAATGGGTAAATTTGAAATACAGTAATCAAACAGCTACTCCAGAACTGCTGAGCAAGGGACATGTAACAGCTGGTACATGGCACAAAACAGCCCACTTGGCAACATAAGAATGTACCCTCGGGTCTTGCCTGCCTACCAACTAGCACATCCTTTATAAGTGTGACAGTGTTCTACATATGGGCATAATTCAGCTCCAGAGGTTCCAAATGCTTTGATGATCTCCTGATGTGATTCTGCTCAATCAGATCTGAGAGTATGTAGTTATATATAGGGTCTGTCCAAGAAATGAGATGGTAGAATTATCCTCACCTGGCCAGGTCTAGTAGGATGGGCTGACTGACACATTGTATTGGCTTGTCAAAGACCATCAGAAGGAATCTCATCAGAGGACAAGTTCTCTGAGGAGTCTAGGTTGGAACTGGCCATAAGCAAACAAACATAAATCACCTATGAAGCATCAGGAACTGATATCATTACACGTGTCAATACAATAAGGTCACTGTAGGATGCACCTAGCACAGACAATGACTCTGGAAACATCTGCTCTGCACCTTTCCTATGGCACTGAAAAAGGCTTTAGTGGAATGCAAAAGAAGCTCTGCAGATTTATTATTCTCTGTGTAAAAATATAAAATGTCCCAAGTGGTGAAAAGAGCTATTACTGACATGGAAGGTACCACATTCACTTTTCACGAATTCTTTAGGTTGGAACAGATGTCTTGAAATCAGTCAGTCCAACCTGCTCAAGCATGATCACCTAGAGTAGGTTGCCCAGAACTGTGTCTATTTGGGCTTTTGATAGTCTTCACAGATGGAGACTCTACAACCTTCATGAGCAGTGTGTTCCAATGCTTGAGAAGCCTCATAGTTTGAGTTTTCAGAAACTCTTTCTCTCTTTAGTAAATCCTAAAATTATCAAAGACTTACAATTTACTAGGTGCAGAAAACATTACACACATTAATAAATACACACTACAATTAAATACATTTAGTTCTACCTTGTACTTTAGGCTGTCTTCCACAACAGAGGATAAAATTTTAAGTCTGTTGGTTTGAGAGACTAATAACAATGAGCACTTTGTAACTTTTGCTCATCCACAAACTGTGCATAGTAGACATGAGGCATTAGCCTAAATAGCTTGAAGCTGCTGAGGCATTTTGCCCACAAAGGTGAAGGTCTAAGCTGCCAAACCCCAGAATAATACACATCCGCTTCTTATGTACCCTGGCAGCCAAACAGTGAGTCAAACCTGCCAGGGCACTTTGCTCATTATACACAGAATTCTTGATTGAATTTAAGTAACAACTCAACGTGGCTTCAGAGTTATTTTAACCTGTGGCCAATCCCCACATCCATGTCCAAACTGCCTAGCCACAGAAATAACAAGCATAGCAATGCCAGGTTCAAAGTGTTTCCTCTTTACATCTAAATCTAAGATAAATGTTATTCATGCCATATTGTGCAAATATAACTGCAAGGATCCAACTCCAAAAACAGCAGTAGTAGGAAAGCAAGAACTAGTAATGAGTGGTATTACTGTTACTTCAGCCCAAATAAAAAAAGACTGAAATGCTTTGCAGAGTTAGTTGATGACACTTTCCTCGGCAGCAACTAGCCTCACAAAAGATACCAGAAGAACTTGTCAAAAATAAGCTTCATCATAGTGTGCTCTGATTATGTTTTTAAAACAAATAAAAACAACAAATAGAAGACATTTCTAAACCCTTAACAGTAACATGTGGCAAGAGAATTTAAAATTGAATTCTGAAATGAAGTCTGGAAGTAGGTACCAGCCAACAGTCTCAACAAATCAGACACTATAGGAAGTCACATGCAATATGTTTTACTTGCAAACATTTAAACCTGTCTTACAGTTCTAATTCAGACATTATGAGAACCAAAACTGCCTCTACCCTGCAAGATTCCTGCAGACATTTCTCTTTAATAATCACCATTGGCTCAGGTGTTTATTTTTGACTGGGCACAAGAAGTGAGCCTGAATGTATCATATCATTAAATGGTATCATAAAATTAAACTGCTTAGAAGAAGTAATACTTCGACTAGGACAGCAAGAGAAAGAAGTAGCTGCCAGGAGAACAAATTTGCTAACAAACTACCTAACAGCACTCTGAACTTTTACTTATAGATGTAAACTGACTACTTGGCAAGCTTTCAGAAAAAGAACCTCCCTGAAGCTACAGCAACAAACAAGTTTAAGTACAACCAGTTCTTGAGAAAAACCCTTTAATAATCTGCACTGTTCTTACTGCTAGGTGAGAACTACACTAACAATCTTTGGGTGGTAAAGTAAAATAAATGGTGCCAATTAC
The DNA here is from genome assembly GCA_024734555.1 of Trochalopteron elliotii. Taxonomy (NCBI): domain Eukaryota; kingdom Metazoa; phylum Chordata; class Aves; order Passeriformes; family Leiothrichidae; genus Trochalopteron; species Trochalopteron elliotii. The sequence goes on from JANPWX010000317.1 coordinate 1,936,502, forward strand.
ACCTGAAATACTCAAGATTTCCATCATCATTTTTTCAAACTCTCCCTCAAGAGATTAGTGGAATTTACCTTGCAGCAAGAATTAGTTCCTAAAATATCCTATACACAACCTTGCTTTCTGAAACATTCCTTTAGAGATACATCTAAAAGATATTTAAAAACCCCCAAAAAAACTCAGTGACTCATTAGGGGTTAAACCATGATATCAAACACAGGGAAGTGTATAATTTCTATAAACAACTTTAATTTCTTATTTTCTATCATCTGGATATAAAGCTTTTACGTCACCCATTGCTACCAAAAAGCTGCAGCTTTGCCAGGGCCATGTAATTTATCACAACCAGATGGTGTGCTGTCAATAAAGGAGGGGCTGCTATCATTCCAGGGCAGAATAATTACCTTTCCTTTGAACCAAGGACAATGTTTTCAATAAAAACCCAAAGCTGTTTAATGCAACTTCCAGTCTGTCAAGACTCCCACTGTGCAGCTCCAGGATTCATTAGACTCACAGAAGTGAAGGAGACCATTTGTTAAAAACATACACAAGTGTCTCAGATGACACTGATGACACATAATTAAAAAAAATAAAAAAACAAACAGTAAAGACATTTTTAGTCTTCTTTAAAAGCTTTTTGCATAGACTTTTCGCATCACAAATTTCATAGCAAAAGTAGCTGTATTGTATTAAAATGCCACCTCTGTCCCAGGCCTTTTAGGTAAACTATGGAAGATATCCATTGCTCTGCTATGCATCTCTTCTGCTTTGCATTTTTGCATCTCAAAAGTTGGAGTAGCGACATTTATTCTGGGAGGAAAGGTTGTAAAGCACAGAAAATTATAATTAGCAAGCAATGTTAAAAAACAAAGCTGTGTCTCACACACCAAAACACTACTAGGTTGAGACTCCTCTGACATCTGGAAACACATGGCAATCATACTGGAGTAATTCAGAGGACTGGACCTTGCAGGATAACTAAACAAGTTACAATACAACCAAATGGTACCTTCACTTTGAGCAATGCAAGAAACTGGATGAATTTCATTACATACTAAATTTCCTCTTGAGTTTCAAACCCCACCAAATAAAAAGCAGTCATTATTTGAACACTCAAAGCATTTTCTGAGCCTACTTCCATGCCAAAAACTGACTTTCAACTTGTCCTTCTTTCAACAGTACATATTTAATGAAGTGGTTAAGAAACACATCTTTTTTTCCTAACACCAGAACATTTTGTTCATTTCAAAAAAGTAGAATAACTGTCTAGCTTGGGAAATTAAACATGAGCTGAAAGCCCAAGTGTGACCATTTCCAGGAATTACATCTAACAGAATAGAACAGAAATATTCCTGCAGTTTCAGTTCCACAATGGTAACAAATGCATTAAAAGATGTCTTAGCTCAGTTTACTTTTGACTGACCCTCTCTCTAGCTAAGATCAAATCATTATATTCTTCTCTTCATGTAACAGTTGCTTAAATGATGCTATTATAGATTCTATTACATTTTACATGTAATTTACAGCTTTAGAAGAAAAATACATTGAGGCAAAACATGATAGGAAACAAAAAAAACAAACCACCACAACAACTGAACAGCAAAAAACAAACAAACACAACAACTTTGCAAAAATCTCAGCTGACAAATCTCTGCTCACCACCTCCAGAAGCTGCAGTAAGTAGCTGATGACTTACCATCCAGAAGACCATAACTCATTAGAAAAGGGTAGAAGACAAAGAATGATCCTTTGGTTCTCCCAAGAAGCACAGTTATGTGCATTAACAAAAAGCTTCACAGAGAAAGAATAAATTGTCTTCTCTGTCTGAATGAGCTATAGAGGCTCTTACCTTAGGATATCAGGGTCCAGTCACACCAGAACTTTAAGTATCACTGGAAAGCTCTTTGTTATTCACTCTTAATAAGCACATGCAGTGGGGACACAACACAATGGAGACAGCAACTGATAAACTTCCACAGACACACAGATACAGATCTATTTTTACTAACGCTTAAAACTGTTCTCAGATATTAAGCATTTCTTGCACCTATGTAGTAGCCTTAGAGGAGATTTTGCAGGCTTTTCCAAAGCCCAGACACAGGTGTGCAGCAACTCACACTCAGTGTGCAAAGATGCACACAAGAAAAGCTCAATGACCTTTCCAAGTTGGAGGCTTTTGTTTGTTTTCCAGCACCTGACAACTAGTCTCACCTTAATAACAAACATTTTTACTGTTCTTGTTTTGTACAATGCTGTTATCTCCAACTCTGCCATATTATAGAGAGTATACTACAAAATCAACTTTTTTGAGATTCCTTGGCAGCTATAAAGCATTAATGTTGCCACTACTATTAAAGCAATGTTAATGAAAAAGTAGAGCAAACAGAAACCAGTCAATCCCCAATAAAGCTAAAGGCAACTGAAGACATTTGTGTTTACATGAAGAAAATAGATTCAGAACCACCAATATCAACTGATGCACAGTACTTGGAAAAATAAAGCCAGAGAACATAGGCTACACCACAGCACAGATGATCAGCTACTAATTAAGTCAGCACTTATACCAAGGCAGAACCAGACTGCAGCACGTTCAGAATCTTCCTCTTGATCAATCTCCTGCTTCAGTAAGTGACTGAAGAAGTGGTATCACCTTCTAATTAACACCATATTAAAATCATGCAATACAACTTTAAGGACAAACATATATGAACAGTTTTCATGTAGGTTTTATTATGACTCTTCCTTCTAGTTTGCAATTTAGATTTCCTAATTAATCTGAATTTTCTACAGCCAGGAACTGAATTAATCTGTTTTACTAACTGAAACACCTTAGTCCCTCTTGACACACAGAATTAACTGATGAACTGGCATCTGCACTGAGATTTAATTAAATGAAACAGGGTAACACCCCGCCAGAAAAGCCCACAACTAACACAAAACACAAGCTACCAATGATCAACTTTGCTGAACTTTGTGTGAGCTGTAATGAAGTGAATTGCAGTACAGTTCTGGGGAATACAGATTTTTAGAGGCTCCACTGGTTTGCAACATCATGGCCTGCATACTGACTAGCATTTTTAAAAATACCAGGTATTTTCACCATTCTGATGAAAGTTCATCCATTGAAATAGTTGATGTATTCTATTGGCTGTATTTTTAAATCTCTCTGTTTAAAATATTGCTCCACAATACAGACTACTCTTTGGTACATCCAAAAGACAGGATTATTTGTAATTTAATATGGAAACATTTCAGCTGTCTTAACACCAGAATAATTCCCACACAAGTCTGGCATTTGAGACATGCTACATATTTGTCAATGAAGCGTGTTGAAGTTTTGTGCTGTTATGTGAAGTTCATCAGTTGATGCCTTGGCCATAACTGTACCTCCGCCCACACATTCAGGTTGCTGAAGAGATCAGATCTCTGAACCTGGAGCTTTTTCATCAGATCATTTATTTGTTCTATAAGGTACATCCAGCCCTCAGGAATTCACAGCTAAAGGAATACCAACAGCCTAATCTGGCTGTAATTCAACGTAACACATGTGTTTACATTTGTCGACCTTTAAAAAAGATCTGAAGAACCACTGAGCTTGTAGCAACAACCTTCACAAGGTTTAACACTTGAGCTGCAGTACTTTTCACCCTGATTTTAAAAACTGTCCTTTCCCTCTGTATAGATAAGAAAATGACGCACAATAGGGATACAGAGTCATTACCATCTCAGACTCCCTGTGTGATAATCAGAGGAAATGATCTGCTGACCTCAAGCAGTCTTTGAAGTCTGCACAAACATTACCTAAAGAAGAGGGAGGGACTATTCAGCAGGACATACATCCTCCTAGGCTTGCCTCTCCAACAGCTCTGCTGGACTAGTGCTTCTCTCAAAATCTGAAAACACCTGGGCTGCCAGAAAACTTGTGGCTATAGAGAATGTTCAAAGACTGCTGTGAAACAGACTTTGTATATCAGTGTTTCATTTATGCCTAACATGCAAAAACTGTCATGCAGCAAGCATTGATTTCTTTTCTTTAGGTCTGAATTAGTAAGTTAGCATCAGGGAAAAACAAAACAAACCAATCACAAAAAATCCAATCCCCTCCAGAAAGAGGCCCCAAATACAACCACAGTTCCAATTTACATTTATGCAGGCTTTTATCTTATGCAAGACAGCATGCAAAGTAAAATGGAATTGCTCCCACTGTTTAGCTTCAGCAGTCTCTTGATTTTAAAGATACAAAAATTATAAAATAGTAGATCCACATAGTATAAATTATCTTCTGGAGTTATCCATATAAAAGAGAACCATATCCTCAAACATAATGCCAACTTGCAATTAATTGCAATAACTCGGTTTCAAGAGATGGGAAGTCATAATACCATCTCTTTCCACTTCTCTTCAGCCAAAATGCACTTTGAATCACAGAAACCTGCTTTTCTTAACACTTAGAGAAGTCTAAAAAGACTGCTGGTTTCTGGTACCACTGGATTACTTAATGACTACTAGAATCATGTTAATCTGGTAATCTGCTTTTAAAATTTTTTCCCCCAGTACTAACTCAATGATATACCAGACACTGCAGAAATAGCAACTGTCTCTACTTTAAAGTTCGCACAAGACAGAACAAAAGATCCCATGCTCTCCTTTTGTGTTTAGTGACTCTTCATAGGAAATCCACCTAGACAGAAGTAGGATTTGACGTCTTTGATGAAAAATGGATCTTGTCCAAGGCAACAACAACAAACAAAACCAACCAAACCAAAACACTGCCTCCTGTCAGAAGGCTGTCAGAAACACACAAGCCCTGTCCACTTCAAGGAGAATTCAAATAATTCCTGTTTGACTAAGTTGATAAAATTATCCGTGAACTCCATTTTAGTATTTTAAAAAAGAACAAGAAAGCAATAGCATGTGCCTGTGTATTTAAAAATTAATATGACTGGCTGAACACAAAATTATTTCATATGTAATTAATTGCATAGGGACAACAGTTACATTTCATGGTCACATTGCACTCATCTCCTCTGATACGTTTCAAGCCCTGTTGCAGTGAGAGACTAGGCTCATGAGACCCAGAAGGGTTCCCTAACTCCAGCTCCCCATCTACCACTGTATTTTTTCACACAAAACTTGTCCAGAGAACAAATTTCTACTGAAAGCAGTTTAAGTTCTCTCTAGAGTGATCGCAGCTAAATACGTTAGCCATACAAAGAAAATCTACTGTGATAAAAAGTCAGAACAAAAGCACATTACCAGCCAACTTCACTCTGACACTAGCCGAAGGATCAGCTGAAGAACAGCAGTATTACCTGCAAGAACTCCCCTCTCCTCGACCCCCACAGGCAACCCAGAAAGCAATTTCTGCAGTAACTAGACAAGACAAACACTTGTAGTGGATTTTCTTAAATCTATATAACACTTTCCAAAGGTTTCCCTTGGTACTAAAATTTCCAAGTTAATAAAGTACCAAAATTCATGGTCTCAAACAGGTTATTAGGGCACCATAACCAGAACAAACGGGTTACAAGCTACTAATGTCTTCTTCCTAATGGAGAAAATCCATGCATCTACTGCATTCACAATAGTGGTTCTTGTTTGTTTATACCTTCCTCACTGTATCTGTTTGCACTGTCACATGACTAAAATTCCCTGCATCCTAACAATTATGATTTACAGTCATTGAACTTGTAAAGCATTGGTTCAGATCAACAGGTAATTTTAAAGAATGTGATTAGGGCTGTCCCTCCAGAACAAAGAAATTACATTTGTGCTGCCTGGGTAAATGTATTATCTAACTGTACATATTAATCACTGGGAGGATTTGTGGGAATGTATTAACACTACTTACACATTAGCTCATACAGATTTTGTATTATCACAAATGCAGTCATCATAATAGAGTTCATAATCCTTAAAAAGACAGGTGCATCTATCCTATTTGACAGCTATTCTTGTGTCTTGCTGAGAAGAGAGAAAAGAAATGTGCACTCATCAGGCTTCTTTTGAACTAGTTAGGGCACCTTCCCTATTAAGTCAGAACCATGAAAAAATTACCTTTATATAAGTTTCAATGAAACTTACCTGGCCAAGTTAATTGAATTTTTGAAAAAAGCAAGCATTTTAAACCTTCTATTTTCTTTATATTATGATACCATGGACACTGAAATTTAAAAAGCATATATTTGCTCTTAAAAATCTCAAGAAAAAGCATCAGTGAAGAAGAGACAGAAAAAAAAAAAGACTGGAACCTTTGTACAGCACAAATAGGTTGGCAGGCCTTTACAGCCAATTGAAGGCACAGAGAGCAAAAACATCAGGAACACATACAAACACCACATTTCTTTAGAAGCTAAGGAATGTGCAAGCTTTGACAAAGCATATTATATTAAGGATGTTTATAATCTACTTCCATGGAGACAGTTCGGTAGCTTTACAACATAGCAACAAAGAGCGTGAACTATATTTTCCATCTGTTTTGTGCAGACTGGTTTTTTTTTACAATGGAAGTCAGTATCAAAGCTAACTGTTCCCTGGGATTTTAAACAGCAACACAAAGGGGTAAAGAAATCTTTTCCTATGTAGTACAAGAGAAGATGGAGGATTTGAATGGCTATTAAATATATATACAAAAATATATGATGAAGACCTCTCGTTTCAAGCAGGAAGTGTTACACGTAATGTAGCAGTCACCTAGTTTCAGCTAATATTACTGTGTTTATTAATTGTAAAATATATAGATATAAAAAACCTCACAGAACCAGATAGATTATCACTTCCAGCTTAACATGTACAATAAGAACAGCAAAGCAGCCCTGTTCTACATTTTAAGAGAGCTGTAGTCAAAAATGGAAAGACGTAGTCAGTATAAAACATGAAATAAGCTTTAGGTCAGGCATGAGGAGAACAAAAAGGACAGCACTGTAATTGCTTCTTCCAGAGGAAAAGAAAAATACCAGTATTGGAAGTACTCCTTCCATCTCCAAAGTTCATTTACAGTGATAGCATAAAATTTCTTCTGAATCTATCCACATTACAACAGATAAAACAAATAACAAAAAGCATCTATTGTACTCATATTATTAGCACAAGTTCTGCCATTCTCCCACTGTTAGGCTGGAGTTCACACTATGTTATATGGCACAGCAGTTCTCTACATGCACAGACCACAGGGAATAGTGCAGAAAACTATTTCTTTTCCCAGACCACAAAAAAGCTGCAGTGCACACCAGCTTTTCCAAGAAAAAGCACAATGCTTAAGTTTATAGGTGTGATCTATACAGACAACAGTTTAAAAGAAAGGCACTTGAAACACTCCACAGTACATTACTACTATAGAAAAACAAATGTGTATGGAATATTCAGCCCTTGTGGCCACATGTTAGACTACCCTCAAATCTAAAGGGAAGTCATTGAACATTTATACCCTGTGTTAGGAAAAATATTCCCAAAGTCCCTCATATGAGTCTTCAATCCTACTGAATACATCAAACCCAAAACTTCAGGTACTTTATGGAGACCACCACATGGATCCAAGACCATGCCTGAGCAGCAGCAGTGTCTCCTACCATTCCAATAAATGCCATTACAACAGAACTCTCAAAACCCCCAGATCCTACACATCTACCTCCCAGAACACAGTGTATTTTCCTTTGTTTACCAGGTATCTACAGAGCTTCCATGAAGACACTGTTATGCAAATCCTTCACTTCATGATGAACTGTCAAAAGAACTAATCCCCAGGCAAGACAAAAACTTGTAGTGGATTTTTTCTTTAATCTACATAACACTTTCCAAAGGTTTCCCTTGGTACTAAAATTTCCAAGTTAATAAAGTACCAGAATCCATGGACTCAACCAGGATATTAGGGCACCATATCCAGAATCAACAGGCTACAAGCTACTAATGCATTCTTCCTAATGGAGAAAATCCCACCAAGAAAACAAACAAACAAACAAACAAAAAACCAACAAAAAAACTACCCCAAAATACTCCAACAAAAAAAAACCCACACGAAAACAAAAAACACATCCCAAAACCAAACCAAAACCAACAAAATCCACAAAAAAACCCAAAACCAAAACAAAACAACCAACAACGCCCCCTCAAACAAAACCCACAAAAAGACACCAACCATAAAAAAACCTCAACAAGACAAACTAAAAAACCCCAAAGTGGCCACGTAGCCTTCTACCCCAAACTATTCTCACTTCTCTCAAAATATAATGAAGAAAGAAGGTACACGTATGAAGTACTATAAAAATGAGAAGTAGTAAAATCCTATAAAAATGACTGCATAAAACACAGGTTATAGTCAAAGCTATCAGGTTAGAAAAGATGAAGAGCCTGACAACCATACCCAATGCCACTGAATGACCTGTATTAACAAGAAACACCTCCCAAAACCAAACTTAGAAAAGAAGAATTATCTCTGTTGTGTTCAGAAAAAAAACCAAAACAAATTTTCCCTAAAATTCTCAAATACAAGAATAGTCGTCAGGGAAATGTAGTGAAGTGTAGTCTGCAGTCTTATGGAAAAGTTATTATTTATTAACAGTACTAACATTTAGTTTGTCAAATGTTATATTTATTCTGCCATTAGGCACATCTCTAGAGAGTTCACAAATAGAATCCATAGACTGGACAAGATAGCCAAGTACTCAGCTTTGGAGGAGTAATTCAGTAGCTCTTCTGACTGAGTGCTAATACACTAGCTTCCCTATGGAACCTTTGCTAGCTGATCATAAAAATCAGATTTTTTTTTCCTGCATTGTTTTTTGAATTTTACATCAAACAAGTATAAAAGCACAAGGTTTTACAATATCCATAGGTCTTAATCTATTCTTCTAAAACTCAAAACCAGTTCAGCCAAATAGAGGGATTTGTATGTCACATAAATCACAGGCAATAAGGTAGACTAAGAAACAGTGCAAATTAACTGCAGGTGACTAGCAACACTCTTCTCCCTCATTCCCTGCAGCTGCATTAGCCACATACTGAAGTTCTGCTCTTAAATTCAAAATCAGACAGGAATGCTTTAAGTGCAAGAAACAGTATTCAGCAGAAGTCAGCTGACTGGTCACACTCCATGTCAACACCTTAAAAGCTTCTAACAGCATTGCTGCTAAAGTAGCTGGACTAATGCTCAAGTTCTAGCACAGCAAGGCTTGTCATTCACTGGAAAAGATGCCAGCCAGCTATAAAGTGCCCACCTTTGGTTAGAAATAGCCAGCTTAGCCAGCCAAGTTAGAAATAATCAGCTTCATCTAGAAAGCAACAAATAGAGCTAGGGCATCCATTCTCTTACCTGGATAGTGAGGTATCCCTGAGGGGGTACCACCTGAGGAATGGGCTGTGTTTGACTACTGTACTCTTTGGCAAACTCCTTTGGGAGGTGGCAGCCATAAACACTGAAGTACCATCTTCTGGCCAAACTGAACAGAAGCCAGCTCTATAAAGAAATGATGCCAAGAGTGCTATGAAACAGGCTCCACGAGCTTGAGATAATAATGAGATCCTTGAGATAATAATGAGATCCATACACAGAAGTATGCTTTGACCAGTAACTGATACTGTAAGGTACTATGAGTAGTATTTATCTCTGTGTTAGTCTGAAAATCCAGAAAAGCAGCCTGGCAGACAGACTACCTTCTACTATGTCTCTTTGTAGAAGAACCCTTTAAGGGCTAAATAAAGTGAAGAGAATAGTCCTCAATACCTACTTTTCATCAGTGGTACTAAATGGGACTTTATGGAATAGAGCACATTATGTTACAAAGCTTTTCTGTCCTTCAACAGGACTTTGATATACCATCCAATACAATATTGCTATAGATTTCACCTAACATCTGGCACAATGGGACAGACAGGATGCTGCAAGTATGTACATGCTCTTTACTAATGTGTCCTAAAATTAAGAACTTTCACTCTGAACAAGTTGGTTTGGTGTATTTGGGTTTTTTTTCAATAGGAAGCTTTTGTATGAAGTCACTGAGAAGGCTGCACCTGAATCTTTCACAGAATACATCTTCCTGTGAAGACTTAGATCCATTCAATAAGAAGTGCTTTACAACATTTCAAGTTTCTCCTTCGACATCAAAGATGCTTCTAGCCAAGTTCAGCTTATGATAAAAACTACAGTCTGTAAATTTCCCACCAAGTCAGAGTTGCCCACATCTGCCTGTATGTCTGTTGTAGTAGCCATACTTGTCCTTCTACAGTGTGCTCTCAAATTTACCCTAAAACTCTGTAATAATTTCAACAGCAAGGGTGTTGAGCTTTCCCATGTTAGTAAGTTGTATTTGGCAAGAAGCTTCTGGTATCCTGCCACCTGGAATTGCAGTCAGGTGGAAGAGCAGGCTTTGTGCCTGAAAAGGCCCAAACCCTGGGGACCTTGTCTCTCCTTTGACATTTACAGACTTGTTTTTCCTGAACAGATCTGTTTTCCAATGATCCTGGAAAGATCAAAGCTATGCATATAAAACTCACAATTGCCTCTATGCTGCCATGTCCTGAAGAATAGGATACTTGTCAAGAATATAGCTATAATCTTAGAAAACCCAAGCTATATTTCAGATTGGAGGTACTGAACGTTGTGATTCCAGCTCCTGGTATAGTTATTCTATAAGAGTGACATATCTATTTGCACAGAGTACTTAGTTCTAGAGATGCTAGTTGCAGGACAAGTGAGTTCTCCACTGCACATTTAGAGCCTGAGTTTGCCAACACACTTACATGATACAATATTAAGCTGACCAGCTGGAAGGCATGCTTGAAAGTCTTAAAAAGCTTCAGAAGTATTTTACTGGCGCCTTTTTTCTTCTTTTTTTTGCAATCCCAGTGTCCATGGACAAACAGTTAAGAAATCTTAGGAGCTGCTAGCCAACATGAACTTGAGAAGCATGCATACTCTGTAACACATTTTCCCCCATGTAGGCAGTATTGTAACCACAACTTTTCCACTATGCAACAATGAGGCAATAACCTGAGCATTAACAGAGGCTTACTTGTGGCAGAAAGAAGCCCTATAGGTTGGTTTATCCTGTCCTTGACAAGTCAATTTGTCTTGAACTAAACCCCAATACCGAAACGGAGAATCTGCTCAAACTTATTAAAAATAATCACAAATCCCTCCTCTGGCCATAAGCTTTAAAACACATTAACTGGCATGCAGGTTTTTCAGACAGCTTCTTCCTTTAAAGATTAATTCTGTACTATCTAAGAAAATTTATTAATCTTAAAACATTAACAAACATTGGCACTCTAGCAGGAGCAAAAGAACACGTTGTAGATTGTCAAGATTGTCTGTGTATAGTAATTTTGTGGTAGGTCAACTGCATTGATGTGAAATGGCATGAGTTGAGCTTGTGCCAAACATATTTTCCATCAGAACCCACTAAAGTAGCCATGGACAGCAGCTCAGCTGGCCTGCAAGTCCCACATAGCCTAACACAGTCCACAGAAAGGGCTTCATTACTGACTATTGCCTGTTTCCAAAGATAGAAACAATGATACTACATAGTCTTCACAGAAGTCTTTACACTGCAGACACTATTGCAGTACTAGTATTATTTTTTCTATATAGAACATTGATGCAGTTGCCAGGAGTGATGTAGTAGTGCTTTTGTGGGTCATTCAGGTATTTTCTAAAAACTCTGTTCTAGTAAATCATGTACCACATCAGGTGATAGCATATTTCACACTAACCCAGCGAAAGAGTGCACATCACCTCATGTTTGATGACTCCTGTTGAAATGCTTTACCTTAATGTTACTGATTAGAAGCGTTTTAGTTGCAGTGTTGCTAACAATATATACTATATATACTAGTAACTTGCTACCAGTATTTTCTCCTTTTCCTGTATGAGCAACACACCAGCAGTCTGTAGAAACCTGGCACCTCATATGCTATCGAGAGTAAAAAGTGAGACACACATTTTAAATCAAATGTAGTACAAGAAACGAAGAGAAATTAAATTACTTCAACAAAGCAACAATTCTAGTTTTATTTCTGCTATGACAGATCAGTGTTTAGTCTATAACGACATAGGATGACAGCTCCTACCTTAACAGAAATAGGAAGAACCAGAATGTTAAGAGAACAAAGCAGGTGTATACTTATAAAGGTGTATAAGCTCTACACAAACACTACAATGTTCAATAAAGCCCAAAAGAAGAGGCACTGAAGAATTCTCACATTTCAGTGTGCAACACAAAGGGTACAACTCTGCTAATGTCTGTAAACACTCTTCAAAGCATCAAAGACGGAAAGATTTCTCCTGCCCAGCCCAGGTTAAAGCAGTTTTTCTGGAAGCTTGCCATGCTCTGTGGGAGGGAGGTAGGGGTGCAGCAACAAGCTAGATTTAAAAGATCCTCAGTTGGAAGTACAAATACAGAGAATGATGTTTAAAACTGTTAGACCCCTGGAGAGAAGCAGGAAACTCTCTTTATGACCCCCAGAGTATTTGTTTTTCCAACAGTTTCCCAGCTCAGCTTGAGATTCTCAAGGGCAGCAACAAAAAAAACCCACAAAATCACTTTGCTCAAATTAGTTTTGACTGGTCCCCAGGTTCCCAAGGTGATAATTTAACACCTCATTAACAAGTGCATTATTGGAGGAAATTCAAATGAACCGATTTTAATGATAATTGAATGTTTTCAGCCTCAGTCTGCAGAAGGAGTATTTCCCCATTGGAGTACACCACCAGTGACTGCTTCCATTTGTGGATTGACTGCTGGCAATGAATGGCAAAGTACAGACTTCATTTATAAATACACTGTAAGCTACTTAAAATTCAATTCCAGGTGCTGAAACATGGGCTATCCCTTCATTACTGCTTATGTTTGTACTTGCATATAATTCTGGTTTGTCTTTGGAAAGAAAAAGGTAATGTCCAACTTCAAGAAACATACTGATTAGGCAGATGATTGAACTACTGAGGTCCTATCTTCACTTGAGGGCCTGATTAACCACATGGAAGTTAAAATACTAATTGCAGTCTTTTCTCCTCCAGATTTTAAACTGACCATCTAGGCTTAGTTTGGTGTTTGGTTCTTTTTTCCCAGCATGCTTCTCCCTTTATATATTAAGGTTATAACAATGGTCCTGAATCCTGAACAGCTCAGTTATGCTCAATTCTCTGCCAAGACAGCTGTATATTCTTATTACTTCTGATTATAATTGGTTTAACTGCCTTCTCTGATTTAACTCACTCAATATATTTGCACATAGCAATGGCAAGAGTAGAAATTTTAAAATTTTTTAATGCTTTCACTGATGAGATGGAATCAATTACTGCCTCTTCACAACTGAAGTGTTAAGACAAATACCAATCTGACTCTGTGCTGCTAACTTACTGACCAGCCTTCAAAGAGCAGTTACTTGTTTCCCATAGTTTAGCAGCTGGGATGGCCATTGCAGCTGCTACCTCCACTGAACTATGTGGGATAATAATCCTTCATTTCTATACAGTACTCAAGACAACATTCAGTCAAAATTTAAAAGCCATCTTGGGAAAGGTCTATCCACCACGTATTCTATCCATGCTATGTATGGCACTGTGATTAGGTGTGGGATATTTGCCTCCTAAAACTCACATGGAAGTCAGTCAAACTTGTTACAAATATCAAGAGGTATAATTACCATTACTGAGTTAAGGTCTGTGGAAAGAAATAATTCACCTCTTTTACAAGCCATCAGCACTGACAACTTTATTTCAAACTTAAAACACACCTGGATTTAAGGCTCATCTTCAGTTTTCAATACATAGGAGAGCAAACTAAGTTTCATTTCTGAAAGTGGTTAACCAGTCCATAGACTGGTTTCACTTTGCATGTTTTGATTTGCCTGCATCTCACTTGGGCTACTTAAGATTTTCTTCCACTTGCCCTCAAGTGTTATCAGGGCAACAAACAGGCTGGGTCCTGAACAGCTACAATGCTAAAAGAACTCCAGTTGTACAGGATGCATCACTGGCTCTTATGTAAATAACAGAAAGGATCCAGCTGGATTTCCAGTCCTAGTGAGATTGTAGCAGCAAAAAATCCAGCTTTCGACTCAAACCAAATCATTGATGCTGAAAAATTCACCAAGACAGGTCAAGTACTTAACATCATAAATCACAACAATGTCTCATTTACCCTGACAAGAACCAAGCTGTCTCATTTTCCCTACAGTCAATTTAAGTACCAGCAAGAATCAAGTGGCTCTATGCTACAGCTTTCCAAAACTCCATTCCAAGAATCAATTTGTCATCTTTGTGTATGTATACTATGACCCTGAAAAGTCTGCTTATTGTGTCTTTTTATTATCATTGTTTAAAAAGCTCCTTTATCTACAAAACTATCTGACATTAATTCATTTTGTGACTGAACAGAGCAAGAGCAACATTCACCAAACTGCTGACAAGCATCTGCAACACTTTCTCATTAACGTTTTCAACCACAGAGACTTTGATTTGGAAAACAGTTCCAAAAGTTTGTTTTCAAAGAAAGAAGACTTCTCCATCCCTCCTGCTTACCATGCTCTACTATATATTAAAGCCAAATGTGATGATATACAAGATATTCATGCACACTGTCACCTGAGTTCTCTGAAGAGAGTCTATATGCTCAATGTGTTCAACACTCTTGAGGATGACTTCCTTTGAAGAAATTCTCCAAGGGATCACAGATCGAATGTGTTTTGTTTAAGACCTCATGATGGTCTTCTAGCCAATTACAGTACAAGACAAGCAATGCAAAGTAAAACAGGACAGACAGAATATTGATCTGATAATGTAAAACTGCTGCAGTACTGGAAGCACCACTACCAAGAACCCATAAGTAGGCTCTGCCATTGCTTTAGCTGTTGACATAGTTTTTGCAGTCTAGATGAAGGAAAGGTAATATATTCATATATAATTATACTGCTGTAACTGTCTTCAGGGTGATCAAACTCTGCTAGTCACTCACATGCATACACCTTACAAAGAATTAACAGATTAACTGAATAGCAATTAAGACACAAGAAAACTACTGTAACAACTAAGGCAGCATATTTGCACATAAGCACATGTCTTACATTCTCTGTGGAGAAGCTTTTCATAGCATCAGTATTTTGTCTGTGCTGCCTCCTACCAATATCCTATTTAGTCACTGGCAACTTGCTGGAAAAATCTGAAAGGAGACATTCACTTTTTTTAGTTACGTAAAGTTTTAGTAATGACAACACATTATATTGTAAGTTTAGAGTCTTCAGATGCTTCTTTAGATTTAGAACCCAGACAAATAACATACTCTTGCAAAATGATATACAAAAACCCTTTCATCTTCAAAAACTACTTGTACAGTAGTTTTCCTCAGCTACAGACTTTCTCAATCTGACATGACAATTTCCACGAAGATTTGATGCCATGGAGGACAGCAGGTTTTACAAATAGCATGTGGTAAACAGAAGCAGGCAGACAGAAGCCGCAAAGACTCTTTTCAAGAAATCATTCTTGAAGCTATTAAAAGATTTAGCTGTGGTCCAAAACATGAGGTTGGGAGCCAGCCATCTACTGTTCTGATTCCAGCTCCATCTCCTGTGCTGCTGTAAAACCATTGCCCCATCTCAGTTCCCTTTACTGATTCATTCAGCTTGACTAATTTAAAAGCAATGAAATTTTTGTAGTACACAGTCAATTCAGAGGTGCTTACCAGTGACCCAGTTTAACACCATTTCTCCACTTGTCTTTCACAGTTAACAACTACTACCAGCACCCATGTACTCCTTATTTATTCATAGTCAAACCAACTACAGGCAGTGGTCCTCCAGAGTCCCACTTGTAATTCCACAGAATCCAAACAGAAGTTTTTCAGCCAAAGCCCTTAAACAAAGAAAAAATTTTGTCATTCTAATCAGCTGCTTAGTTCACCCAACTGAACTTTTGTCAACTTTGTCCACAGAAAATGTCTACAAAGTAATATTATCTCTAAAGCCTTAAGGCAATTTAAAAAATGCATGACTGGGAAACAGCACTCTGCAGAAAAACAGAAAAGCACATTCATGCAAAAATTATCCTATGAGGTGCTTATCTTAACGCAAAGTTGACTTAAATGCTTAAGAAGCCTGTAACACTTTCATGAGACCTGTAGCTGAGAAATCCTTTGAGATGTGATAGGGTTCTGGTTATCCAGCTGTTATATCCATCACTTATGAAACGTGCTAAAGCTTATATAGAAAGTGGACATACAGAGACTTCTTGGAAACGAGACACCTATCAAACACCAAAACAACTCATTTCCTTGTTAGAATGCCTAGGAATTCTGGTACTTCTTTGCACCAAATTAGAAGGATGTATAGCTCAATATGCATTTTAAGCAACATGAGAACAAAAACAATCTTTTGAGTTTATTTTTTTGCCATATTGGTTCCTGATCTGGTTTGCCTCTCAGTTCAGATGGATCTTGCTGGCATAATGGCAGGAGAACAGTGTAGAATGGAAGTTAATTCCATTCTCCTGGCTTGAACAAATACCACACTGTAGCCTCAAAAAGAGACAAAAATGCCTGAGTTTAAATACTGCAAACAGAAATCAGTTACACATTCCTTGCTTCCCGCTTCATTAAGCAAAACAGATACTGGAAGAAACCCAAAAAAAGCAATGCCTAAGCAGACCACAGATTGCTGGCAAATCATCAGCTATAAAAACCTCAAACAATTACTTTTAAGACTACAAGCAAGACAACTTTTCGTGTAGTGTGAAGTTTGCTCAATACCTGTACTCGAGAGCAGGAAGTCAACTCCTGGCTCTTGGTTCAGGTCTTTCACAAGCACCACTCAGAAGCACCCAAAGCCAGCACAGACACAGGCTGCTGCCCAGCTGTACTTGCCTCACTGATGTCTCTACTGAGCAACCACCAACACCAACTGCTGGCACTTAACTCTGTTCTCAGATAATACAAACAAACCAATGAAAACTGTTATAACAGAAAAATTCTCAAGTCATTTCTCCAGTGAGCTTTTCCACTGTAAATTATCCAACAGGCTGGTTGGTCAGATGACACATGTTCAAAAGCCAATTCATTTCTTCAGCATACACCACCACCACCTCGTGGCCAGATGCCTCCAGCTCCAAGAATTCAATATATACTGCAGTTAGAATTCTAAGAGCCTCCAAACTAAATGCCACCAACAGATCCTCAACCAACTACATCAGCATTCTGTGTGAGCTGCCCACAACATTTTAATTACCTGTGAAAAGGGAAAAGTAACCTACATGCAAACTGTACCACTTCAGTTTCAAGGCAGACTAAAAAGCTATTTACTTCATGCTGTGACTGAAGGAAGTTGCTACCCATAGACAAATGAGACACAAGAATCTGTCTTTATGACTTCGAATGCCCAGAGAGTAGTACAAATTTCCCCTTTTTTACTTCTACAATGAAACAGGAAAATTAAGACAATGAAGACAAATATGCTGAATTTCTTCTCCTAGTCCATTAAGTTCACTGATTTTGAAAAATGCCTCCAGCTTTCCAAGCAAAAAGGGATTTCAGAAACATTTCCATATTTACTTTAACTGAGATGCAAATACCAAATTATACTAGAGCTGAAAATTGAAAGCATTGTCCCTGCAATAAACCAGAATGCAACTGTAAAAGATACAACAGGAAGATACTCTGAAAGCAATGTTTAAAGCGGGGCAAATAACAAAGGACAGACAAGGGAAAGAAAAAGAAGGTAACTAGAATAGCTTGACAGAAAACAAAAATCAGTACAAGAAAATAGTATGTCTTAGACAAAACTAAAATGACTTACCTCTAGCTGAAAACTCTTTATGCTGTTATTAGCCTGATCTGCCAAGCAGAATTGTAAACTGATTTATTGACCCAGAAATTCCAAGCATAGAATTACTAATAGATAATTTTGAAAGCATCCACTGAATGTGTTCTCTCTCAAATTGATAGAGGCTCTTTTTGGCTTCCCCTTTCTACATGCTTACTGCTAAAAAGACTCACCAATAGTTGTACCATCTTCACCCATAATGCACTTCACAGAGGTGATGATTTGCTCCACAACAGGAGGTGACATTGATGTTGCATATGCAGCACTGTGAGAGTATGTCCTGAGGTAATCAATCAGTTCCTAGCAAAACACAAGAGGATCAGACATAAGACTTCCCAGCACTCAGAGAAATGCTTCTGTCACATCTTTAATCACAATAAAACAGGGCACCACAAAAAATCTCTTTCAGAATGCCCCATAAGAGAGCAAGTATCTCAAGGATTAATGTTACAGTACAAGAAACAGCAGGGACATGACAACTCATAATAATGTCACAGGGCATGAACGTGTGTTGATCAGAGACAAATGTCTATGACAGACTTGTTTAGCTAACACCATCAGCAGTGGATTGCAACAAGGGTTTGCATTATGTTTGTATTATTTGAGCTGTGCCTAGGGTGAGTTTCACAAGTGTTTATTAGAACAGCACGAATATAAAGAAAATTAAACACTTTCTAGCTGTACTTTCCAATAGAAAGAGACAGTAGCCAAAAAAACCCACCCCAAAACCCCAAAACATCAAACAAACAAAATGCCAAAACAAACAAAACTCAAAACAATCAACCAGACAAAAAGAAAAAGGGAAAAAGTATCTTTTCAGAAGGCAAACTGCTTGCACCCAGGGGACATCAATTCTACCAGACTAACCTAAGAGAATTTTCCTCCAAACAGATTGAAAAACTTAAGCTTTTGGCATTTTTCCTTCAAGTCTCATTAAAAGTAACATTAAGAAATCCCTGCTTCCTGGCTCCTAGCCCCTCCTAGAAAGATATTACATCACTGTACATTCTGCAAACTCAGATCATCACTGACCACGTGAGAACTACACAATTATGAGATATTTTACTAGACTAGACTCTTCTGCACCGCCGACTTTCACAGTATTAGACAGCATGTAAAATTATGAAAAATGGGCAACAGGGTACTTGAGGAATAGATTAAATTTGAAATGTTTAATGAAGAATTCCACCACCTGCCTGAAATGAACTTCACCACCAGCCATGAGATTCCCAGCTTTTTACCTTCTTGCCCCCAATGTATCCTCCTGCAGCTCCAAAGCTTTTGGTGAATGTTCCCATCATAACATCCACATCTTCAGGATTGAGTCCAAAATAGTCCACTACACCACGGCCACTGGGACCCAGGGCACCTATACTATGAGCTTCATCAAGGTACAGATAGGATTTGTACTTCTTCTTAAGGGCAATCACTTCAGGCAAACGGACTATGGATCCCTCCATACTGTTGAGAAACAGAAATTCAGTATAAGTCGATTTAATAGTTGGGACCACCTTATGGAGCCTAAAGTCACTCAGTTTTCATTTCTTCACTCTTTCAGTAATTACAAACAGTTAAAATTTGCTAGACCCATCACAGTCTGCAGAGATGCACCTCTCCTCCTTGCACCTGGGGCCCAGATCTCTGCTTTCTACCTGTTCAGCATCTCTAGGATGCTGACACACAGACTAAACACTACCAGCAACAGGAAGTTAGGGCACAGGAATGTGTTCAGTGATAATTCATTTATAAAATTATCTCAGTTTTACTTCCACCCTAATGTCAGTATTTGGACTTGACATCTACTTACCTGATGTTTCTAAGAACTGACTAGGCTTTCATCACGCTCCAAACCACCACATTTTGCACTGAAAGTCACTAGGATTTAAATGTCTAACACAGTTATGCCTACTGCTCCTACTCACTCTTAGCAAAAACATAAAATTTGTGCAATTCCATTCACACTAGCATAACTGAGTAAGCACAGAAAGAATGGAATGGACAAGCAACTTGAGACCTCAGCTCTGACATAAATAATCAGTTTTGATTAATTAATTTCTACAATCTAATCAGGATGTGGGAAGCATTGTGATACCACCAGGTGCAGCTACAGTTCTAGCAACAGAAAGCCCAGGATGTGAGACATACACAGTGTAACTTAATTCACAGATGAGACTAATGAAATAACTATGAAGTGACAATATTCATAGTTTGATTTGGCAAAGAAACCCAAATACTAAGCATTTAGATCTTATGTGGAGGGTCTTAGGAATATAAATAATAGCTTGTACCTGTATATTCCTTCCACCAAGATAAGAATTTTTTTCCAGGGCCTCCGTGTACGAGGTTGCCCATGCACAATAGCATCTTTGAGCAGCTTCTCCAGGCTTTGCATATCTGCACCAGAAATTACTGTTAAATGGTACCAAAACAGCTACTAGCTTGAACTTTGACATGACTAAAGACAGCAATACTCCAGAAAGGCACAAATTACTCCAGCATGGAGGACAGACCATATGCAAGTCAATAAGCACAGGCTTCATCTACCTATAGGCCCATGGATGAAATTGAAGGGAACAGATGACTGTATGAAGTCCAAGGAAGAATTTAATAATTTTAAACTAAAAGCACAAGTTAGAGCACTAGGCACAAACAAAGAAAGTGGGAGCAGGGGAATAAAAAAGGAAAGTATCTCATTCTGATGAAAAGAGAAGGCAATTTAGGTAGTAAGAATGTCCTTGTGGATAGAAATAATTCAGAATAGAACAACAGAATAGAGCTAGAACACAAGTTCAAGGATAATCAATTAAAGATACGTAGAAGATAGACCAAAGTGCAGGAAAAAAAGCAGGGCAAGTGTACTTTATTTCTTTGTTTAAAATTGAAGTATTGGAAGTGGGAACAGGAAGCCTCTAAACCAAAGGAGAAAAGGGAAAAAAAGAGAAGCACCAGTGTAGGAAAGAGGACAATGTTCAGCATATCAGCAACGAGACAGATGAAACTGTAATAGAAACATATTCTGAAATCTTACAAGCTTTGGTTATAAACATTTGATGTGTTCCTAAGAGACCTAACTAATGTGAACAAATATATACGTGTGGAATCAGTCCTGAATAAAACCTCAGAGGAAAGGAGTGAAGATGGGATTAATCAAAGCATAAAGGCCAAGTGCTGAGGAAGAGACAGATATAAACACTAGGGCATGAAAAAGAGCACAAATTAATCATGGAAAGAGAATTGGTAGACTAGGGCAGTTGTAGCAGTAAGAAGAGTTTGTGAACTAGATCTAGACTGAAAACTAAACAGCAAAGTAGGTTAGTTAATGGATTGTTAAAAGACAGCTAACGTTCAGAAAGTTAATGATGAAATCAACAGTGTCTCCAACAGGTGTCTCAATGAAGGAAAGAAAAGGTTAGTGCAATTAGGGAGAACATTGGAAAATAAACTTCTACTCTAATCTTTCAAGAAGGAGGGGAAGATGAGTCTGAACTTAATAAAAAGGACAAACTACAGAATACGGCAGAAAAAAACCCAAAAAACATTGAACACGGAATTTCAGGGGAATTTTTCATCCCCCACCCCCACAACTGAATATGAATTAAGCCATTAGCATCTCAAGAAAATGACATTAAAAAGGCAGCATAGAGTATAACACGAGTAGGACTGAGAACACATAGAGAAATATGAACTGAATATCATCTTGACAGGCCAAGACCATGGTTTCCATTTTGCCTTGATTCTAATCTGCCATTACATTCTCTTCCACAGAAACCCACCATGTAGAAGGTTTCTAGAATATCCCCCAATTTCACCAAGACTAGTTTGTAGCCCATTCCAAATCATCTACTTTTCATCACAGCAGCTTCTAAGTCCTTCCCCCCATAGCTAGAACTATGTTTGTCACTAATGTTTTTTCAAAATTCTGCAAATAGATGCAATGTTCAGAAGTATGTCCAAACAAATGCAGAAGTTGAATGCAAAGCTTTTGTGATCTTGCCCAGCAAGCAAAATTTATGAAGAATAAAAAAGAAAAAAATGAATGTTACAATAAGCTCTACTTTTTTTGTAAAACAAATTGTTCAAATGACAGAAAACAAGAAAGAGCAAACACAAAAGAAACAATAAGCACAGCAGAGAGAATCCACACTATCAAGTAGGACAAAAAAAGAAAGATAATTGCAGTCACCCAAGTTTTGCTGTTACCCCCCACACACTTCAAAGACAGCAAGAGTCATTGTGATCTCAGAGACTGACACTATAAAGAGTATTAGGAGTACCTGAAGAATGAAGGTAGTTCTTATTAATCAAGAACAACCACATGCCTCTTTCATCAAGAGTAGGAGAAGGAAATCCTAGGTAGTTTTAGCCTGAAAGTTATTATAAATACCTCCGCTGGAGGAAGATGAAACTAAATTAAATTAAAAAATCTGTGTATTTTGGAAACAAACACTTACATACTTAAAGCAAGTAATTAATTGAACTTAATCTATGCTTCATGTCCCAAAAATTCTTTTAGTATTACATTGTGCCAACTCATGACTGTCTAGTTTAACTACGACATCTGCAATCACAAGCTTTTGTTACTGTAAAAGCATGTAAGCATTTAGTTCTAAAATTAAACTTTCTCATCCCTCAAATTGTAACCTAGACCCCTATAAGATTGCATTATTATGTGACACAGTGTTAGAATAGTCTAACCATGCTGAGCTACCCAAGCATGGTAGAACAAGAAACTATGCTAAAACACCAGTGCACCTAGACTTGGCAAAGAGTAGTATGTTGCTCTCCATATGTAGAAGACGTAGGCCAGAATAGCTTCAGGATAAAAAGTGTTATTAGTTGGAACCCAACATATAAAAAAAATCTGATTCAGGATGATTCAACTTTCAGTAGCAGCAGTCTTCTGACCCTTTACGTAACTAGTAATTGATTTCCTTGCATGAAATTGGATTTCCAGCTATTAGAAGACAGAAAATAGTGTATCTGATCTATAGCACCTTCAGAAAGGAAGAGTCCAGATACTTACTGTTGTGTTTAAAGATTCGAATAGTTGCTCCTGACAGTCTTGCTCCGAGCACTAGTGATGCATGATTCAGCTCATCACTCAGAATCAGACAGCCCTGAATTAGAAGGGGAAAGAGGAAGATAATGAAAAGGTTATGTTTCACAGCCAAGCATGTAACACCTTTCAACTCTGAAGTGCTTCAAGATCATTTAATAAAAAAAAATCTAACATAAATGCAGCTAGTCCAGGCAAGACTTGCTAAGATCCAATATGCAGCCTTAGTACAGCAAATAAAAATACACAACTGCTCTTAACTGAAAGAACCACTCATTTCACTTTTCCTGGAAGTCCTGCTGCTGAATCTGCCTGAATGCTGTTGATGAGTACTCATCCTCCTATGCAGTCAGGTAAAACAGGGAGCAGAGCAGCTTGCCACAGTTCACTCAACAAGTCAACAGTGCTGCTAAGAAACAGCACGCCACAGACCAAGGTTATTATCAAAGTTGCACTATTACTTTCATTAGGAGGCAACCACTAAACCCACATCTAGATGGAGCTAATATACAAGAGACAGAAAATGGAAAACAGAATTGCATGGTGAAATGGAGAAGTTTTCTGAAGCCATTAAACATGATACTGAATTAATTTGGTTTTTTAAAAAACCCCAGAAGATAAATCCTTGGATAAACATTAAAACAGGATAGGTATGTTTAGAGAGCAGCGATGATTATAGGTCAATAACTGATACGCTGAACATTCAGTCAGAGCATTATTACTGTGTACTACAGGAATGTATGTATATTGGGGGATTAATATATAAGTAAGAAACAGTATTTCTAAATAACCTTATCCCATTCCAATTACTATGCAAACCTGCTGCAACTTTAGAAGTGTCTTTGCTCAGTAAAAAATCTAAAAAGGATGTCAAAATGCCAAAGATCTAACACTGAAACATGCCCATTCCATGCTTCTCCAATAACAACTGATGGAGGAAAAAAATCAGGAGGATTTCTTCTCTCCAATGGGAATTACTAGAAAGGACTGTGAAAAGCATTGCCTACAGTTATACAAGGAGAATTGCAGACAACAGTATTTTCTCCTGAACAAAGGAAACTCTGCACTAGAACTGTGATGCACCTAGAAACATCACATTCTGAGAAAGCTTGAGACTGGTTTTCCCCAGAAACTGCAGCAAATGCAGCAGTGTTCACACTGCTGCTACAAACATTCACATTACACGTTTCACAGACTTTGGCATATGAAGTATGGAAATTTCCAACTAGTGTCTGCTCTTTGGAACTACTATACCAGAGTGTGTATACATCAGAGGGCATTGCTGTTAAACACTACTGTACCAAAAAATGTGAATATAATAATCTAGTACTAGTATCCTTCTTAAATGGTAGAAAGCAGGAAAAGCGATAGATTTAAAAAAAAAGAAAAAAGAAGAAAAAAGGAGATTAATTGCCTAGAAAAAGTTTTTCCATAAAAAAAAGGGATGAGCTTTTGGTGGAGAAAGCAGACTTAACAAACTGATGAGCAGCAGCAGCCTCTTTTGACCCGCTGCTAACAGGACATTCAGTTAGAAACAAATTAATTTGAAACTGAAGTAGTAGTAACTAGTCTGTCTGCCACTAGAGAGAGGGCAATGGATCACATAAGCCACTGGCACAGTACAGCAATCATTGATGATCATATGTAAAACTGGATGATGCTACTACAATGATAAGACTTCAGTTGCATTTATCAGCAAATTTGCATTTGAGAAAGCATCCAGGACAAGGCTAACAGTAGCTGGAGATAACACTACTTGGGCTCCAGAAAGATATGTCAGTGAAGATGAGGCTTACCACCACATCCTGCAAGGCCAATGGAAGAGAATGCCATGTTTTACTACAGAGCACTGCATACATGAGTTGTGTAATTCAGTCCTGAGCACTTAATTTTACTACTCATCTGGACATGGAAATTAATTTGCTTTCTTACAACTAAAAAAATTTCCTTCAAGCATCACTGTTCTAACTCAATTGTCTAGTCTCTCTCAATCCAGAACTATGATGAAAAGCTCTGTGCTAAAGACAGTACAGAATGGTGTCATTACCTAGTTATACTAACTACATTAATGATACTTAATCCAAAACAGGCAAGTTTGAGAGTCTAGCTTAGCCTCAAATGGTCTAACAACTTCTGACTAAGCAACCCTCAAATTTCACATTATCTGTGGTCTAGACTCAGCATACTTCACAGTGACAACTTGCTGCGAACAGAGGGTCTCTACTGCTGAAAACTGCCACGTGCAGAAAAGACCTGTTTTTAGTAATGCTTTAACAGTGCAGAATACAACTTTCAGTCTACACCTAAAACTATACCTGTTTTCAGCATCGGCTTAGTAGAGGCTGCTGTTAACAAGGCATAGTGAATAGAGATCAACTAAATAATGATGAAGCTTTTGAATTCCTTTTGATACTAATCCTGATTAAAATATGGCATAGAGATGGATCTAGGATAGTCAGACTGTATGTGTTGCTATTAAAAGAGGATTCAGTAGGAACATAAACAAAGTGCTTCAGGATTCCACAGAGCAGAAAAAGAACAGGTGGTCCAGTATATGTGAGCAACTATACTCAGTAGCTTGTTTTTAGCTAATTAAGTAGTAATATAGGAGCCCAGATACCATTAACTTTAAAGATATCTTGTATTCCAAGCAGCTTTGCAGTTGAAAACATAAGTAGGACATGCAAAAAGACACAGTCATAAAAAAAAAAAAAGCCCAAGAGTTTAATCAAGCATGAGAATCTCTGAGCTTTACTGAGGACTGTCAAAACACTGCCAAACAGGTTGTGCACACACAATTAATTGTGTACTGGGTGGTGCCAAAATTCAGGATTTATGTGTCCTTATTTGCACACAATGAAGAAATCAAATGTGCAGTGAGAAGCAACTTCAGGCAGCCAAAAAAAAAAACCATTTAGTGAACATTCTGAACTGTAAAATGGTTTATTTGCTAAGAACTCTTTTCTTCACCAGAGTGCAATTTCTGTTTGGAATATTGATTGACCTGAGTATAAGAGCACTTGTATTGTTATGAGGCAAAAGCTTCTTACTACTTTATTTCAAGTGTAAAAGAAACTAAGTATCCTCACGACTAATCCAGTAGGGACTGCTGTACCCATTTATGACAAGAGCTGGCGTAGTAAAGTGAGCTGCATAAAAACAGGTATGTTATATACCTTGAAATTTACTGTTCAGATTCTCTAAGTGGTTGTAAAACCTGTTGAAGTTCAAAGGTGAAAACTCAAGGTCTGAGTAAGGTGTCTCAATATTATTCTCATAAGGTACTGAAGATATACAGTGGGCTCCACAGAGAAAAAAAGATTGAGTAACTTTGCAGGAATGAGTAATTTGTAGTGACAACAAGCAGGAATCTACTTAAATATATCTGACAGTGTCTATTGAATCTGAAAGATCTCACAGAAATCATGAATCATTTTTCTGTTGAACATAAAACTGGAGAGATGTGGAAAGACAAAGAGCAAAAAATGCAGGTAAAAGATATGTCAGAAGTAACATACGTTGCTCAGGTTCATAGCACTGCAGAAGTATTTGACTCCAGAAAGACTAGATTTGAAGCACTGAATTTCTCTCTAGCATCAGACTCAAAAATGTTTGTTTTTTTTTTTATTACACAAAGCATTTGATATTTAAACCTTAACAGACCAAAAGAAAAGGCACATTGTGTAGACAGAGCTACTTCCTTGTTAAAAAAGCATGCAGGAAGACACTGCAGCTAATCCAAAGGAGAATCACCAGGAAGAAAAGCTGCCAGGAAGAACAAGGCAGCAAATTCATGATCTGTAGATACTGCAAGTGGAATATTTACGAAGTAATCTCAGGAAGTGAAAAAAATAAATTAATTAAAAGGGAAAATCATTCACTACACAAGGACAAAGGATTCCAATAGACTAGCAGTATTAGGTTGATTGTGAATCACTTTCAAAATAAAAAGACCTGTTCCAGTACTTGCACTGTTTTACTCTATGAGGAGCTAAGAGAACATGTATTTTGCATCAGAAGGGGCAAAGAAAAATTTCACTTTTATTTTGTTTTCCAATAACTAAACTAGCATAGTTGGAGATACTGGACACTCAGACTAATTGTCTACTGTTTTATGGGGCACACAGTAAACATCATGAATCTCTACAGTTCACCTTATTTCCCTCAAACATCATTCTTCTTCAAAGGAAGGATTTTTTAGCTGTCACTCAAAGATAATAAATTCTTTATGTACCAACATGCAATTCTTTATGTACCAACATGTGTAGCTGACACAGTCAGTTCTCAGTGTCTCAAAAGCACCAAAATACCCTCAGCCAATCAGTCTGTTAAACAGCCACCATTTCACATGCCAAGGAACAGCCTGAGGAAGCAAGCCTTAACATGTCAGGCTTCCTCCCAGAGAGAAAGTTCTGGACTGCTATTTGTCATATGGATGCTGTTTCCCAAAGAGGTTTTTGCAATGGTTAGAGATGCATACTGTGACCTACAGTTCCCATAGAGGATATAGGCAGGAGCTGCCACTGAGGAAAAACAAAAGCAAACAAGTAGGTTTTAGAAAAATTAACGCCTAGAATCTTTGTTAGGTGACCTTTTGTCCATGACTTAAGCCATACCTTGCCAACTAAAGCAGGAATGTTCATAGAGTTGGTTGCAAATCCCATTCCATATGCCATTGCAGATTCCACACCTAGGAACCTGGCAACTAGCTTTTCCAGCTCCTCATGCTTGTCCAAGTTTCCTGCACATAAAACAAACGGGAAATTCAGAGTAAGAAACTTTCACTATTGTTAAATTCTACAAGGAGAATTTCCACCAATCAAGCTGTGCTTTATTTAAAGGCCCATAAGGGAACACTGAAAAAACCCCATACGTGAAAACATAAGTAAGACAAATGCTGTGAAGTGTAAACTAAATCCAGGAAGTCAATTTGTCTTCACTGAAGTAAAAGCTGCCTTATCAGTTAGACTAAAGTTCAATGCTGAAACAATTAATGTTTCAAAGATCTGCAATCAGATACAGACTTTGAAATACACATTCAGGGAACATACTATCATCCTCCAACTTACCCATCTCCTGCCTAGTGCTACACACCCCAGCTCCATACTGGGACAGAACTTTAGCAGCTGCTTCTTGGCAAGCCCCAGTCTTCTGTGCAAATCCAAGGTAGTTGTAGGAACCCATATTTATGATGTCTTTTATCACTCTCCCTGTGTATCTGTGTTTTAAAAACAGCACAAGTTAGGACACCCAAAATTTTAAAAATTATCTACACCAGAAGATCATTATTTCACTTTCCGAGATTATATACTGAAATGTTAAAACTCAATAGAACCAACCATTAAATTATTTCAGTACTGCCTCTCATCATCAAACTGCAACAATCAGTGAAAAAGATTCTCTCCCTATCTTACAATCTCAAATTAATTCCCAGAAGAGTTTACATTTACAGGTGAATTTGCTATCACACATAAAATTGCTTGAGGCTTCTCAAACCATATGCTGCTCTGACATGTTTCTCCCTCCATCCCCGAAACATATAACTTCTCTTTCAATTACAAAATAACATCTCTAGATCAATTAACTTGGCAGCCCCTCAAGAGGGATATCCTCTAACCACAGAAAGGAAACACATCTGGCACTTCTGTGCTAACAATACGTGACAAGGAGAATAAAGAAGAAGTTTAGCCGAAAAAAAAAATTAATTCTTTTGCCCTTGAAAGCCAAGAAGAGACATAACTAGTTTCAGCAAGTACTGTGCTCCAAACCTCTTGACATCAAACCTGTGATATGTCACTTCCAATTTGTAAAAATCCTTTATTGTATTTCTTTTTGTTTCTACAGACTACTTCAGTTATGACTCAAAACAATCATGTTGAATTCAGTTCAGGCAGTAGCACTTACTTCAAGTGGCAGAACTTCTTTTAAATCAACATAAAGTCACAACCAGCAGTGCAACCTAAAGTATCCACACCTGGTTCTTGTCATCATGCACAAAGGTATTAATTTCATTACACGTGTATGCCCAGGAAATCTTAATACAGTAAGGTAGCCAAAAGATTATATACAAATCATCACCTTGGTGACTAAATGCATTTCAAAAGAGCAAAATTCATTGATTCAAGCTGCTAGAAAGCTCAAACTTTCATAGTAAAGCTCATAACTCACTGCTCCTTTAACCTCATAGCCTGTACTTGCTCTTAGGGACCCTATATTTCAAGACAGGCCTTGCAAGCATTTTGACTCACGTGAATGTCCAGTTATAGTCATGGGAAACTCTCTCCATCATGTCCACCTTGGCCCCTGGCACGCTACAGATCGGACGGTTCCAGCTGTCCCGAATGCGCATGTAGAGGTTTCTGTTGTAGAAATTTTCAAAGTCCTGGTACAATGGGACAAAGTCCTGAAACACATCAAAAGCACTCAAAGTAAAAGGAAAATATATATGACAGCAAAATAAGAGTAAGAGGAATAATTCTTTTCTGTCATTCTGCTGTAATGAAAAAACTCAAGAAAACACAAACATAAAATCACCCCCTTCACTAAATCACGGGCATATAATCTTTGCAGGAGGGGTATAGTCAGCCTTTGAGTTAAGCACAGCAAGGGAACATGCATTGGCTTTTTGTCACCAAACAGTAAGCATTGCTGTGCTGAATACACAAAGACTTTGAAAACTAAGGTGCTCTACCATATTTTATTCTGTGCATCTGGAGTGCATTTCATATAGCACCACTAGGATTATTTTACACATTACCATTAGACCCTTCCACAATTTTTTGTTTTCAATAGAAGCTAATAAGCTACATTATGGCATGTCTCTTCTGCACAGCTTATCAACACTCAACTCCCACATGATTTTTATGAATGAGTCTTTCCTGAATTTTAGCTTCCCTTCCAATGTTTTCCAGGAAAAGTAAGTGACTGCCTTGAATGGATAACACAAGAATGTGAAACTAACCATGGCAACAAGGACATCTGAACACTCAAGAACATTTTTTTCTTGCTCCAAAGTCACAAGATTTCCTTTTTACTATCTAATTAAAGAAAGTTCAACATTTAGTAGAGATAAGAATGCATAATTCATTTGATTCTGTTGGGAAACAAAAAAAAAGGTCCTATTTAATCATCTACAGAAGGAAAAAAAGTAGAATTCATTACAATGGTAAGAGCCAGCAGAGCATTTCTTCCTGTTTTTCACAAGAAAAATGCAAACATTGTGACAGGAATTTTATTTTTGGTGACAGTATGAGAAAGGCAGAGTATCTCACCAAGTACTATAGTGTCAAACATTTGTACCACTGAAGCAAAACTGAGAGCATTTATGGCAGACTTTTAACAAAAAAACAAAGAGGCACTTACAAGCTCTTCCTGCAATACTTGCCTGCAGGAGGAGTACTTTTTTCATTACCTTCCCATTTTAATGATTTAACAACTTTGTCCTTGCTGTTTGGAGTAAAGGAACATTTAGGTCCACACCTTTGCATCCTCCTACCAGCAGCTGCACAGAAAAGACCAATCCCAAAAGTGCCAACTTCTAAGCAGATACAGTTTCACCTAAACCCATTTCTGATTTGCCTGTGCCAAAAAGGCACAAAAACATGAATTTCCATCATTTCAACTATGGAAAAAAAAACCCAAATTTAGCTAGCAATCAACTCTTTCAGAGAATCACAAGCATGTCCTTTCTCAAAGACAGACAATAGGAATAAAATTTCTAGGTCCCAAGATGCACAGAAGGGCAATTATTTCTTCCATGTTCCTGTCCCAATTCATGACACAAAATCAAAATAATTATCTACAATTGTTTCAAACCCTCTCCTATGTTCCTTGTAGAGGGATAGGGGAGCTGAGATCAAAAAGAAATCCTGGCACATTAGAAGATCAATACTTGAGAGATTTGTTAAATCCAATTGTAATCTATTGAGATGCTTCCCAGTATTTTCAACTCCTCTTAACCATCTAAACACAAGAGTTCAGCTTTGCAATAGTTATCCAAGCACACCAACTATGTCAGCTGACAAACAACTTGCCTAGGATGGGGGAGGCTGGAAATGAGTCATTATACCAACTCAAGCAGGTATGCCTAGGTTGATCCAGCCCAATCCCCCTTCAGATTACTCATCAAATTAGTTTTCTTTTGAAACCCAAGCTGACAAAGCCAGAACAGTAACAAGCTCAACTGGTGAGATAAAGACAATCACCCACAACAGGTTGGCACCACCAGTATATGTAGCACAAGCATGATCATAAAAGCCACTATTAGAACTAAGTTTAAAGTTACTGTGAAGTAGAGAAGTTCTCTGAACTTACTGGATTATGATTTAAAAAAAAAAATTAAAAGTCAACAAGAATTCAAGGAATAAATTATGGGTAAGGGAATTAAGGTTTAATACAGGACACCAGCTTTAGTTTTTGGGGGTATCTAGTTTTAGGATTATAGTCAAGGGCTTTAAGTATAGCTATCAGCACACTTCTATACATGTACTGCTCCCTCCAACAAACCATTCTCAGATAGGTCTCATGAGAAAATTCCTTGGAATAGGACAAGCAGAAAGTGTAATTTTGGCATAATGCAAAAATGGATTGTCTATTTCCTCAGTGATCCTAACCCCACTGAGGGGTTCTCATGACCTATGCATCTGAGAACAAAAAAGGATATGGTGCCTTTATAAACTGATATTGACCTTTGGAGTTTCAGAGCCCTCTTCTGGAGCTGGCATACAGGAGCAGATTCTCTGTCTGCTGGTTGGTTTGGGGGTTGGTTTGTTTGTTTGTTTACCTCCTCCATCCTTCTACAGTGTGGCATTCCAGATGAAGAGTAGATAGTACAACAAAAAGACTACTTGAACTCCTCATGCTAATTTAGTGTTCTCAATCTTCTACTTTTCACCCAGTGGGTATTCACCCAGAGGGCACTGGAAGACGCTCCCAAGAGGAAGTGGTTATAGCACCAAGCTTGACAAAGATCAAGAAGTTTGGAAGCCCTTCCAGGCACATGGTGTGACTCTTTGGGATGTCTTGTGCAGGTCTAAGAGGTGGACTTCAATGTCCTTGTGGGTGCCTTCAAACTTAGCATATTCCGTAATTTTAAATTTTTGACACATGCAGCCACAGTGCTCTGCAGCAACAGCATCCTAGAGCTGGAAGCAACCACTATCACCTTTAAACAGCCTTCAGATCTTGTTATTTTCCTGTCAAGTTCTCATCTTATTTCAGATCCAACACTCTTCCTAGCTGTAAGGGTCCCTAAGAATATCAGTCTGAGAGGAAAGTTTCATTCAGAGGAAAAATATTCTAGGAGGTGCTTCTTTGAGCAATCTTCTGAGTAAACAGAGTCAAACACCTGTAAGACTGGACCCAAAAAAGGGAGCAAAAGCAGCAAGTTCTTTTATTTATGGAGCTAAAAAAATCCTAAAAAGTTCTATTCCTGTCAATTTCAGCCTAGATCACATCCCTATTTATGAGGGGATGCCTGATGAAGAAACCAAAGTATTAGTAGTCTCCCAGAAGCCTGAAAAGCACAGCAATTTCAATGAAAAGCACAGCCAATTAAAGGAAGAATAAAATTCTTCCTTGGGGTGCAACACCTTAGCATAGGTCATTTGGGAATCCATTGTTTCATCATACTCTAAATTAATATTGCAACAAGTGAAGGTCATAATGAGAGCTTTGCAGCCTTTAGCTCAGGGCACATGCAAATGCAGTGATTATGCTACTGTCAGAGCCAAGTTTTCACAGCATTGCACCTAAGCTAACAAATGGTGCCACCAGCACCAGCTGAGCTTATCTGCAATTCACATAATGTGCTCTCTGGTAACAGATAACTGATTCTGAACAGAAATCCAACAAATTTCAGGCTTCTAAAAGGAAGCAGAAAGACTAGTTTCATCTCGCTGTTATGTGAGTCAAGAAAAGTGGAGCAATAACTGTGGGTAGCCTTTGTATCATCAGGAGGCCTCTGATGAGCTCCACAGATACTAAGACAACATCGAACAAATGACCCCAGTTTACTCCCCCTGAAATATTCCTACAGCTGGACTCCTGTGAACATGTGTTTGAAAACCCCAGATGCTAGAAACACGTTTTAACTGGGCAAGACACAAAGCATGAAGCAGTATATTAGAGACTTACCAGCCCCGTTTACAGTCACTCCCAAACACAAAACATATAAGGTAATCAACAGGCAAATCAGACTGGAGGAAAGGTAAAAGTGATTTTCATCCTGCCTGTAAAATCCTGGAAGCATTTTGCAGATTTAATTATATTTTATGATCAGACAGCACATTAAATTGGGTATGCATAAATTGATTCCACGGTAACTCAGAATTGTTAATCTTGCCATTTAGCCATGCCTAAAACAGACCAGTAATGCTTCAGAGAGGATGTGCTACACAACACTGGTTTCCAGGAAAAGCTCAGCTGGATATATTTTAAACAAAGCCAAAACCCATGAAGCTATTTCCTGGAAATCAGTACTAGCAAAGTCTGTCCCTCTTCACCCTTTTGTGTTTCAACAGTGAGTGAATATTAGGTTTTCCTGGAATCATTCATATCAATGCATGGCTCTAATAAATTCCAAAGAATTTACCTGCCATCAGAGACAGTTGGAATTCAAACCTGTTCAAAATCCTGCTCTGCTCTTTAAATTCATTTGGTCACTTGCAGTTTTCTAGTTATGCTGCAGAAGATTCTACTGTTAAGTGACAATTTAAGGAAGGACTTGCTCTACTGAAATAAACTGCCCTCCATAACAAAGAAGAACTGAGTCTTTTCCATGTTTGTTTTTGATACTATTTTGGACCTAAGTTTATGTTATGCTTTTAAATGTAATCACCTTCAGAAACACACAACAGAAAATTCACATACTTCAATTCTGTGATTTTTAGAACAGCTTCATTCAGCCCTTTACAAAATACTTCCTCACACCATGTGATTTTGTCATTTTTCACCTATGCAATTATGAGCTATTTCAAATACATAAGGCTAATCCTTTTGCTTGATACACAAGAAAATCATAATAACCTAGTTGTCTCTTGAGAATTTCAATAATAAATATGTTACTTTCCACACAGCGGAAAGATTTACACAAATCTGCCAGAAAGTACCCCAGTGTAATCACAGGGGTTCTCTGATTTGAATGTATCAATAATAATAAAAAGGTGAGGTTTGAGCCTTTTCTAGTACCTGCATTCCCTTACCAAAAGGTGACTGGGCTGCCATCCAGCAGAGAGACTCAAATATTGGAGAAAATCATTTCAAAACAAGTAATTGAGCACACGCCTTCCCCTTCCACCTCCTGCACCAAAATAACCCCTGGCTCCCTCACTAGACATGCTGCAACGTGCTCTCACATCAATTAATTTGCAAGCAAACAAAGATTAAAGCAGCAAAGGGTGAGGATAAGTACTGTATGTTCTAGACCTCACATGATCGCTTTTCTATTTGTCTGATATCAGAAGCAGCTATTACAATCTAAGTGCTAGAGACATGATTTGGGGAACTACACTAGGCTGAGATTTCTCCACCACCTAAACTTCTTTGAACAGGATTTCCTATTTTTCATTCTTATGTAATATTCACTAGCACTCCTTATTAGCTCTGTCCACAGACATCCTATGTACAAAACAAGACTAGAACGTGTGCATCTCTTCATGGAAGCCGTAACCAACACAGAAACTGAGAGTTTCAATTCAGCTTTCCAGAAGGCATACTTGTTAAACAAATGTCTTTCAGGGTCAGATGCAATGCTGAATTAACTTATAAAAAAATTCAAGGATAAACTTCTTTTAGGACGAGGATAATCTGTTCCTAACAACCTCTGTGCTTCAACGTTCTCTCTGGCAATCTTTACTTGGAGAGTAATATCAATAATGTGTTACTCAATTAGACCTACTGCTCTCTTTTTTACACTCACTCATGTAAGAGCCATGACTGCTCCCACAGAAAAGGGCTGCTGCAGGCAATTCTTACACACCGATAACAGGACAAACTTACCACAACAACCGTGCAACAGAAATGTAACAATTACAGTATAGAGTAACTGCATCAACACTTCAGTTACTCCTTTATAATCCTCAACACCATGAATACATACCAATATTTAAACTTTTATTCTAATGTCTTGGTACTTTTCTGCAACCGTTTTGACTGTTCTCTGCTCTATCAACTTCTGCTTTATACACAGAAAAATATAAGGGTGTCATGTTCTCAAGTGTCATAAACCAAGGTAGCTCAAAAGACATTAATGAACACATCAAGTTCCAAGTTGAGATTTAACCAGTATTCTTTAATCAAATATGTTAACTGTTAAAAGGGAGCCAAGATTTTTACTTTCATATTCCAGAAGTCAGTTTTGACAATAGTGGAAATTTAAACTCCTGTACTTTTAACCAGTATGAAATGCCTTTTACTCATTAAACTCCTGTAAGAATGCTTCTGTTTTGGAATTTAGTGCCCTACTATGAATCTGCTTAATTCTACCACACAATGTTCAGAAAGAAGCAACTGTGAGGTAATTTTAGGCACTGGTCCTTAGCTAATCTACTGTACAAATACACGCACTTTACTCCAGTGCTGTCTCCAAAAAAAGGTTCCAAAGGAGCCTTCCCTTTTTCAGTTCCTCCCAGCCACGCTTGATTATTTGTTTGCCTTACTGCGATGTCCTTTCAGCCACCCCCCCATTTTCTGCTAGCCAACTGCTTGTGTGGCTGCACAGAGAACAAGGGGTCAGCAACTGGTAAAGGAACTCCCTTGACATTTTATAAGCCACACTGGCTTTCCAAAGCAGTTGAGAAAAACAGAACCCAAATCAGCAAGAGTAAGACCTTTGGAGAAAGCTCACTGGTAGACACACTCTTCTAAGAGGGCTCACACTAAGAGTTAGCAAGAAAATAGCTTGTGAACTTCATGTTTCAACAGTAGCTTCCTAGAAACAACTCCTGTTGGGAATAAAGATCTCTAAAAATAATTTACAGGCACTGAAAATCAGAATTACCCTTTCCAGACTAACTGCTGAAGCAGGTGAGACCTCTCACCTGGTAACAGAAGGTTTTGTGAATAGGTCTTAACATGAATTAATTGTTTCTAATCACTATCAGCGAGCCATGAGTCAGTATCTCAATTTACTCACCAGCTAACCTGCTAGTGTTCTGGACTCCAAAAGAATTTAAAGTTATATAGGTTGTGCTCTGTATCTGAACCACAAACTTCTCTTTGCAACTGCTTCAGATAAAGAGAATTAATAATATTTCCAAATCAAAACTCAGCCTCCCACTGGTGTCAAACTAAAAACAGAGCCTTTCTTTAGGAACATGCAGTCTCTGTTCCCCCAAACTCTTGTTTCTGCAGCTGGGGAATCTTTCAGTATGTTGCTACAACTGTTGATACAGCTTTCCACTGAGACAGATGAGGCAACTACTCTGAGGAAAAAATAACTCGAAACATTATTTTTTTATGACACAGGAGTACTTGTGTAGTATTTAGGGCATCCAGAAGATAAGGGAAACAGCAAAAAACTTTGAACACCACTTCTCCCCTAAGAAACTCTCAAGCCTCAGCCACATAATTTCCCACCAAACATTATTTCCCAGTGGTTACCTTCTGTTCTTCTCTTTCTGTTGCATTTTGACACTTCTCAATCTTCCACTGCCGCATGAAATCTCGCAGATATCCAAAGAGAGTGAGAACACCATAGCCTACATAGGTCAGCACAGCAACCAGCATTGGTGTTTCTTCAAAAGCTTCATTGAAAGGCCTTTTGTATAATCCTCCATTGTGCACAATATGATTTATCTATAGTAAAAATTTAAAGAGAGGCAGTTGAGGTATTAATTGAAGAAAAGGCAGACAGATATTTCAGAGTAGCCCCCAGCCCTGTGGTCAGCTATGTGCTCTGCATCCCCCACCACTCGGCAAAAACTGCTTCCAGCTAAGTTCAGCCATTACTGATAAATACTGCCAGCCTCCATATATGAAGCTACCAAGTTGCTGATATAACCCAAGTCACAGTTACCAATCTAGGGCAGTTTAATCCATCTCATTAAAACTATTAGTCTCATTAAAACCATTTCGTTTGCAAAACTACATACAGAGTATTGCTTACATCTAGGCAAACCAAAATGAAAAAAGTGCCTTCACCAAGAGGGCACAAATGACAGAACAGTGATGCATCCCAGGATTACTACAGAGAAAAACAAAACAGAAAGTAATAGTTTTATTGATCTAAACAATATATTCTCAGACTTGGAAGCCTATATTAGTGTAACAAAACAATTATAATCCACGTGTCTCTGTAGCTCTTAGCCTAAAGATGCTGACATAAACAATGTACTCATCCATGAGGCGGACATGACACCACAGACAAAAAAGTCATTGTATACAGAGTCTCAACACGGCATATATGTCAGCACACAGAACAATGCATGGCTTTCTGTATAAAATTCATGCTAAAAGTCATCTTGCTACTTACATGTCATCTGAAGGTGAGAGATTCACTAGCTACCTAGTGCACGTAAGCAGGTCTATCTCAAGTACAATTACTGGAATATGCAATATTTGCGACTGTTACAGAAAAACTTCACAGCTACAAGGCAAGTGCTCACCCAATATTAACACTGGGGGAAAAGATCATGGTTTTACCTAGACTACTTTTCCAAATTGTTAAGTTAAAGATCAGATCTCATAAGTCAATGAACAAAAACATAGAAAAAATCTGGCCATAAGATGCAAATTGCTATCTGCATGGCTAAATTATAGGATGGCTGCACAATAATAGAATAGCTACATATGAAAGAACGCTCTACAAGACATAAATCTCCTTTGTGTAGCATCAAATATATATAAAAATAAGAAATGTATTCCTTAAAATGTACTAATCAAAGAAACCTCAACACCTAGGAAAGAGATTGAACCTAAATTCATAAAAAAAACAAAATGGCAAATAATTCCTGAGGGGTGTGGGCCAGCAGACAGAAAAAAACCAGTTATTCACCCACGTCACTCATATTATCTTATGGGAAGGTAAGGTAGAATTGTTCTAACCTCTGCAACAGCTGATGAATCAATAAGGCACATATACTTGCTGGCATCACCAGACACTGCATTATTTGGAAAGTGATACCTGTTCATCTCTGAAGCAAGTCTGTATTTCAAGTCTGTCATTAAATTCATGAAAGCAAATTTTCAGAAGCAAGGATCTGTTCTTAGGGATACAATTATGCTATAGCTGTGCAGTCACTGACTACAAACCACAACAGCACCTTCCCTCCTGATAATCATTTCTACCTCTTCCCTTCTGCTGACACAGTTTTAAGCAAAGCAAATCCTTGATTTGGTCACCATAGTTGTGGGGACTTTAGAATAGGTGTAAGTATGGAAACAAAATAGCAAAGCCAACTCTTGCAGCAGCAGCACTTAAAGACAAATGCATCTTATTAACCTGCAGTGCTTTGAGGCCAGGTTTAATACTGAACTACTGTTTTAAAAACATACTGCATACAGTGATGGCCATGGCTTTGAAACAAGTGTAGGAACACCTGCTTACCTCACTGCAGCTCAGGTGCTGGCAATTTAAGGCTTTAATGCAGGCCAAAGGTTCACCCACTGTTCTCTTCATTAACTACGCCAGCCAAAGAAACTGCCCCTGCCCCACTCACTCCCACTTTGAGCCATCTGCACCAGCCTCCAGCTTGCACAGCTAAACCAACTAAATCTGATTATTGGCATAGCATCCCTTCAACACTGAACTGATCCATGTTGAAAATATAATCTTTTGCAGAAGGTTATTCATTAGACCATAATAGTCTTTAGAGCACTGCTCCACAAAGTCATTTGATAGAGCTGAGCAAACAAGAGGCAGCAGCTTTTGGAGAGAGAGGAGAGGCAGCAGCACCATGACAATCGCAGAATCAGTGAGCCAACACTGCAAAGGAAAAACCGTGAAAGCCACCTCTTCTCTATTACTCTCAGGATTGCTTAACTGTATCACT
This sequence comes from Trochalopteron elliotii, assembly GCA_024734555.1. Lineage (NCBI taxonomy): Eukaryota > Metazoa > Chordata > Aves > Passeriformes > Leiothrichidae > Trochalopteron > Trochalopteron elliotii. Next base: position 1,975,349 of record JANPWX010000317.1, read on the forward strand.
ATGGCTCCTGTACACAAAACTATAGAAGTTTGTTGCATCCAGAATAATCATGCACCATAGCTCCAACCACCTCAGTTTCACAGCTTGGGGAATTACAGTTGAAGTTTGTGTCCTCACATTGTCAAATCAGGCTGTGAATAGCAGCTGTTCAGGAGCAGGCACACTACATACCTACCATCGGTGCCTGCCTATCAGCAGCTGATTTGTGGATAAGCAGACAAAAAACTGGTAGTGACTGCTTCCAAATTACCCAGTATTGAATAACTAGAGAACACAACAAAGTTTCTAATGTCTTTCCCAGGTAACTGAAGTTCATCTGGAAGAGATGAAAGGTTACATCCTAAGATCATGGATCAGAGGTTACCAAACAGCAAAAAGCAGTTACTTAAAGAACGACAACTAAGAGACCCAAATCTATATGCAAACTTTATCAGAATAAAAACATACCAATTTTTTCCAGGTCTTTGGAGATGCCTGTGCTTGTAACAAATGCTAAAAATAAAAAAGCTATTCAATATGGTCAATGCCAATATTTCACTAAGAAACTCTGTTTTAGGAATACCTATGTTGATTCAACCCACACTCCAGTCAATTTCACCTCTCAGTGCTCTTCCACCAATGTGCTAATACATCCTTAAAGTTGCATGTCAGCTACCACATCAGCTGAGAAGCTTGTGTTATCCTAGCTGAATCAAAAAATTAAAGAAAAGGCTGAACGCAATTCCACAAACTCTTCATGAAGCATACGACCAAAAAAACCCTTTGGAATCCGACTACAGAAGAGACATTTGTAGCCACATTAAATATAAGCCTATTTGTTTTTCTAAGAATGCCTTATAAATCCACACATTAGCTTTCAAATGAAGGCTTACATGCTGCAAGCTGCAAAGCTGCTGCAAAAGAACACCAATTTTAGTTCCAAAGACCAAGAAAGAAGATAGCTACAGTTCAGTGCCTAATTTCCTTTTATCGAGAGGAGAAAAAAGGCTTGGAAGATTAAGACTTATGATTTCAACAAGCCTTATGACCATAAAGTGAGCCGTGACCTTTGAAGTAGAATATACAGCATATCCAAGTACAAAGGAAAGTCAGAGTTCACTTAAACACACGGTTCAAAAAAAGTAGGTGTATGGTCATCTGCATCTCTCTTTCCTGTACTGTGCAGAGTGCATGCATGCAGAAGAGCACCACCACACTAAGGAACTCGACTGCAGGAGAATCAGAAAGCACAACTCAGCTGGTTGCAGAAGGCAGCAAAGAACCAGCCACTGGCAATGCCTGTGTTGGGCCAAACTCTTGGGGAAAAAAATCACATGAAATAGTATTGTAGCAGTTACTGGGCAGCAGCAGCATCACAGCTACTGCTAGACAGCACTCCACAGGTCTAAGCAAAACACACAGAGTCTGACAAAAATCACAGAATGTACTGAGCTGGACCCACAAGGACCATTGAGTCCAACTCCTGACCCTGCATAGCACAACCTGAAGAGTCACACCACCTATTTGAGGCAGTTGTCCAAGAGCTTCTTGAACTCTGTCAGGCTTGGTGCTGTGACCACTTCCCTGGGACACTGTTCCGGCGCCTGACCACCCACTAGGTGACAAACCTTTTTGTAATATCCAGCCTAAACCTGCCCCAGAACAGCTTCATGCCCTTCCCTTGGGCACTGTCACTGGTCACCAGGTTGAAGATATCAGTGCCTGCTCCTCCTCTTCCCCTCCTAAGGATGTTGTAATTGCAATGAGGTGTGCCCTCTGTCTGCTCCAGGCTGAACAGACCAAGTGACCTCAATGGCTCTTCATAAAGCTTTCCTTCTAGATCCTTACACCATCTCTGTAGCCCTCCTTTGGATGCTCTCTATATCCTTTGTGAGTGAGAAGACAAAAGCCATGTGCAAACACGGGAATATTTGCAGATGCTACTGTAGACAACACACAGGATTTACCACAGGACTCTGGGTACACACCTCGCATGGCAAGGATGTACTTTAGGGAGATAAGATGCTACAAGTGCAATACATGCTGCACACAGTACAAGAGCAGGACACAGCAACTGCTTATTGCTGCTACCCCAGAAAGGTCCAGCACTCTGTATCAAAGAGGCTGTTTCATTTCATGCTGACAGGAAGAACAAATTCAGATGAACATGGCAGACTTTGTGTAAACACATTAAAAAGATTATTTATGCTGGAACACAACTTGCTAAATTCTTATTAAAATTTAGTAGCTTCTCATTGCCACATACCACATATGCTGCAGAAATTTTACTAACAGGTTTGCAGCTTCTATTTTTAGAAATACAGTGTGAAAGACCGCATCCATGAGTGTGCCTCTGTATGCAAAAGTGGTCACATTTATTACAAAGGATTGAGGAAATCAGCACTTACAGAAACCACAGCAGTGAGAATTCCATGAAGTAGCTGCACTAAACTGTTAACTATTCTGTGGTAATTTTACCATCACCTCTAGCCCTTTTCCTTGCACTGCTTTGCTTAGACTTCGAATCTCAGACTGTTGCATGGGTAAAACGACCAAGTATTTACTATCAAAATTAGAATTAACTGGTTTGAATCATATTTTAAGCTTTAAAAAAAATCCCACAGGCAATAAACTTGTTTTATGAAACAGACTTTAAGAGTATATTCCTAATTAAAGATTTGTTCTTCCTGACAAGTATTCTTAAATATTTTTATTTGTAACTAGTTACAACAAATTTGACAGTCCTTGTTTAAGATGCACTTACCACATCTACAAAAACAATGTAAATCTCCATAATGTTTAAAAGTTGTTTGGGTTCCCCCCACCATCCTTTAGCAAGCAAAGGATGCAATTAAACTTGGGGTTTTTTGCTTGCTACATAAAAGTGACAATTTTAATTCTACTGAAAATATACTATTTTTCTGACACTTTACCTTAAATTACCTTAAACCTTACATGTAACTTTTATCTATTACGTTCAGTAGATTTCAGGCATACAAAATACTAAATATGATTTACAATAAAGATTTCCAAAGACATAACAGGTCTGCAGTGCTTCCCTAACATGTCAATCTCCAGGCTCTCAGACATTCCTGAAAGCATTTCCTGACATATTTTAGAATCTGCTCTCATTTTTATAGACATTAAACCCCATTACTTCTAAACTTTAGAAGTCCTGCCTTCTCAACTATAAGTATTCTTCAAAACTATACTTTTGAATTAAAAACACTTATTCTTCTAGGATTCATTTCCTAATGATAGCAAAACAAAAAACTGGAAAACTCACTGAAGATGGGTCAATGTTTTACATTCCACCTAGAGAAACTGAAGTCAATAGATAACTCAGATAAAGCTTCTGTCCCCCGAAAAAATTGAAAACATGAAATTTAGAAAAAACATTGTTTTGTTGTACAATTAAGACAGAAAAATACAATATATCACTCAAGTAGATATAGTAAGAAAAAACCTAACTCGTATACATTTATAACAATTGCTTAGAGTACTTAAGGCTTATCACCAGCTAAATTTGAAATGGCAGTCCAAATATAATCAATAGATTTTAACACTTCACCCAAACTAACTTCTCAGTAGTACATATTCAAATCTGAGAGAAGCCCATCATAGCAGCAGCTACCATGGGTGTTTGTTTTTATACCAGCACAGACACAAATTCTCAACAAGTACAACACTGGCACTATACCTACTAATTTAATATGATGGCCTGAAATATTCATTTAGCCAGGGAAAACGTGGAGTAGTTATTCCTTCCACAAAGGCTTACAGTCTTTAATAACTGAATTTGGTAGTAGAAAAAGACAGTCATGCACAGGTACACTTTTTCAAAAATAAGAGAGTTCTGTCAATTAAAATAACTGAACAAGGCTGCAGTCTTTTTTAGATCAGACAACTTTCTCCTCATTTCCGTTTTACATTACTGACACAATAAATACAGTCAATCATAAAAGCAAGCAAGAGTCAGAAAGCAGTAATTTCTCTCCTCAGAGTACCTGCTATGAGCCCTAAGGCAGACATATTTACAGAGGTTCGGGGATTAAATGCTAATGTCTAAACCAAGACAAACTCTCCTGCAGCCCATGAGTTCATCTCTGTAACCATGGAACAACCAAGGTTGGAAGGGACCTCCAGTGGGAATCGTGCCCAAGCCCCAGCTCAAAGCAGGGCTAATTACAACAGGTTGCCAAGGGCCACATCCAACAGTCTTGAAGTTCTTGAACTTCATGGATGGAGATTTCTCAACCTCTCTGGGCAACTTCTTCCAGTATTTTACCACCCTCGCAGGAAAAATTATTTTCCTTATGTGCAATCAAAATTTCCCACTCATCCAAATGATGTTGCCTCTCATAGTATTGCCACACACTTCCAATAGTCCAGCCCCATTTTCTCTATGTCCTGCAGTCAGCTAGTTAAGCCTTCTCTCTTCCTAAGGTTGAGCAAACCCAGCTCTCACAGCCTCTTTATTTCTTGGGGACCCTCCACTGGAGTCACAGATTGATGGGGTTGTGTCAGCATCTTTCTGGGAAGCTCAAAACTGGACACCATTTGCAAGATGCAGTCTCCCAAATGCTGAGTAAAGGGGAACAATCACTTTTTCATGAAGAAGTTAATGAGATTTGGATTCTCAGGATCTTTTTTTTTCTGTCAGAAATACTTGAATTTTAAATTTGTACACAGATGTGAAAAATCCTCACAATTCTGTACACCAATTCCTTTTTACACCAGTGGATAGGGTAGTTATTTAATCCGTTTATCTCCACCCTGTCATCTGAAACAAGATTCATATCAGTGCTAATCACTTGTAACAAGAACTTGCAGTATCTGCTGCAGTCATCTTAAATAAATACGCTCTTCGAAAGAAACTACACTAACCTGAATTCCAGCAAAAGCACTTTAAAAATCGGGATGAAGCCACTGTTTCCCAGCATCCTAAAGCATCCCACAAGATGAACCTATAAGCAGTTTGTTCTACTTAAGAGCAAACACAAATCACAAGACTACACAGTTTCCTGTATGTCCACAGCGAAGCTTCCAGGAAAGAAATACCTATGCTGGCCATTTTAATAGCTGTTAGAATTCAGGACTTGTGACAGTCTTAAAGGAATGCAAATCCCACAGTCCTCCCACTTTCCTCAACCGAACTATTCCTTGTCTTCCTGAGGAAGCAGTACAAGACCTTGGTTACAAAGGCATGTATGTTATCTGGAAGTTGCTATAGGATGGCATTTGAAAATCTTTTAGAAACATCAGGGAAATTAAAATCTGTTTATATAATTTCAGCTCCTATCTAACCGACTTGGAGATAACTGCACACAAAAGAAATTAAGAACTTGATATCTAAAACCTATATTCCAATTTTATTTTTTTAGGTTGAGACTACTTCTTTAACTTCTAGAAGCACAATAGAACCATTCTAATGTGACAAGCTCAATTAAGGACTAAAAAAAAAATCACATTACTAGGAATTTGTTCACAGTAATAGGTGGAATCAAATAAATTCTCTTGGAAAATAAGGGCAACTTCTCCCATTAAAGATGTCCCAATCTCCCTGTTCTAAGCAGGAAAAATCTTTTCAGATGCAGCACTGAAAAACCATTAGTCATTTGCAAAACATTCCAATAGAGAAATACATTCCAGTTTAAAATTGCATTGCAGAAAGAAAAAGCAATTTCTCCCCACTTATTATTCCCACAAGTGTCTTGACAGCTATACACCATTTTTATATTGAACTCAACACTCTCCCCAAAAGAGCAGAAGGGCATAAAAAGCAGAATCATGCACAACTTGAAGAGGTAACTCCACAGCTCTTTTACTAAGATTTGCTCTCTTTCTCCTATCTATGTTCAATTCCTCACATCATGACAATGCCCTTTGAGATGTCAGGCTTTTATCTTACATAGTGCAGTATTATACCAGAGTTCTAAATCAATTTTAAGTCCATCCATAAATTACTGTTCTTTCTAACCATGAACTCCCTTAACTGTACACAGTCAAAAAAAAAAGTCGTCATTTTTCTCCAACATTCCACAATTTTTAACTTCTATATGGTTCTTCAATCCCTTTAAATTAAGGTGTTCATAATGAGATTGCAATTCGGTCAACACAACAATCCCTAAACAGATTAACTTCAAGCAGGAGACAAGCAATTTGAACACAAGACACCTCAGGAAAGCCAAGAGCTGTTATTTATCTTAGTATTTCAGCAGAATGTTTTTACTGTGCTGGAACCCTAACTTCAAATGGTCACTTTGGTAGTCACTAATGATATTTCATTAATCTCCAAGGTAGCCAAAGTCTGTTACTGCACAGTTTTAGCAGGCAGCAAGTTTCCCTCTCCTCTTACCAAAGAGGTTTAGCAGTTCAGAAGGAGACAAACACACCCTTTTTGAAAATTAAGCGAACAATTTCACCCTCTTCTGTTCATGCTGGAGTAACAAGAAAGAACACACTCTATGTCAAATACCACCCTTAGTGGAGGGAGTATCATAAGAAAATATTTGAATTTAAGATTTTTTTTTTTAGGATAAAAACCTCCAAAACAACATAAACAAACAAATCGAGAACGAAAAAAAAACCCCAAAACTTTTGTAGATAACCTGAGCAAAATCATCCTATATAGAAGAGGACTCCTTTTTTTCCACATAGTTAAAAAAGTGCAGGAAAGCTCTACCCAATCAAGCCCTACTGGAGGGCATGGTAATGCACTACCCTGTCTCTAAGCTCTCTCCTCAGAAACTCCAGTGGTTTTCCAGATAAATTGTCAATGACTGCAACATTTCTTTAAACTGATGGTTTTCCTTGCCCCTCCTCTTCCCATCATTTTAGCTAGATTTCATTTGGCCTCTTTTTTTCTCACACAAAACCCATGAAAGGCTTTCTTGAAAAAGTTCTGTTACTCATCCTTACTTTTCTGTTTGTTTCTTTTCCCTACTAAGTAACAATCACATTCTTTTGTGTAAGCTGCCTACTTTTTGGTACTTGCTTACAGTTGCAGATTCTCAAGTGCTCTACGTGGTATGTATGTAGTATATACATACACAGATATTCAACACAAATTGAGCATGCACACTTTTCCCTTCATCTGCAGAAAGGCACAAAAACCAAAATTGAAAAGGCAAAAGACCCATCAAGTAGTCAAATCTGTAATATATCAGCAAACACATCTTTTGGCAGCTTACCACCACTGATGCTACCTGAGAAAGCTGAACATAATTAGTTTCCCTAAACAGTTGCTTCTTCCAGTCCAGTTCTAACATTCAGACCCTCACTTTGAAAGTTAGCATAAAGTTAGCCCACATAAAATTACAGAGAAAAGAATACTCCTAATTATCAATCTCTGTTTGACCAGCAAGCAGCTGCCAGAAAGATATCAAACTTTCCTACACTCTTCTTATATCCTCTAACAGTGCTGCTAGACATTGGTTTTTTGGTAAGATTTCTCATGACCACTTCTCCAGCGAACCCCAAACCTGCTTGATGTTTGAAAGGCAAGACTATCAAAGCCACGGCTCCCTGAGCCAGTACAAGCTGACACTGCTGCCAAATGAAGGTACTGTACCTCCCTCCATTTGCTCACTTCCAGTATTGTGCTGTATCTCCCAAGGGCCAGGGCAAGACTATGTGCATCCATCCAGTCAAAGAAATAAAGTAAATATCTCAGTTAAAGAGGAAAAAAAAGGGAAACTCAGGGAAAAAAAGTTTCATTTTACCCGGCATCAGTTCTCAATCCAGTTCACACAGTGAGGGCACAAGCACAAGGCACAAAAAACAGAAGGGACAGCAGAGGACTGAAAAACAGAAGCAGCAGGAGAGATGATGGCAGAGGAAGGCTTTTCTCAAGCAGCTTGAGGTGTTCAAGGAAACACAACCTCATGCCTTCTGGTGAGGCTGACTTCACAACTTTTTAAGTTGTCACTGTAACACAAAACTTGAGTGTTTTGCAAAGAAACAACTGAAGTCTGCAAGCACAAATACACACTCGCACCACAGGGTGTTAATACGGCCAGATGGGAAGTGCTGCATCAACCTCCAACTCTGCCCTAGAGGGAAATCCCTGCTCAAGGCTACTTGTACCCACAGCCCCGACGTCGCACCTGTAATAACGAAACAGCGGGGAAGAACTGCTAAAACCTTTTCTTCTAACCCACAGACCTACTGTGCTATAGGGAAGTTTATGTTCGAAGCTCTACCACCAGTAAAAGCCTTGCAGTAAAGTTACAGCCGTGACTCCAGGGACAGTCATTACCCGTGCCGCCACCAGCG
>JANPWX010000317.1:1983972-2015422 GCA_024734555.1 Trochalopteron elliotii
CCAATCCTCGGAAACGAGCGAAGGGAGGGGCTCGCCCAATCGCAAAGCGGAACGCCCGCGGGAAGGCGGAGCCAGCGGGTGAGCATTGCCCAATCACTTAGCAGAGATGGGACGGGGGACGAAGGGGAGAGGAGTAGCGAGGCGAGGGAGGGGCGCGAGCGAGAAGCTGCGTCCGCCCAATGGCGGAGGGAGGTCTGGGGCGGGGCTGAGGCGGCAGCCAATGGGCGGGCGCGGGCCGGGCAGGGAGGCGCATGGCGCTGGTGGTATCGGGGCTGCTGGGGCGGCGACGGGGACAGGGCTGCGGGAGCTGCCCCGCCTTCCCCGTTCCGCTCTGGGAGGGACTGGTAGCGCCTGTGAGAGCGTTCCCGCACGCGGTCTGGATGGGCTTAGGGCGGCACGAGTTGGTGCTGCCGCCGTCACCGGGAAACCTGCAGCCTTGCCTCGGGCACTCTGGTGGCTGGAGCGGGGAGAGGGCCGGGGTGGGGTAAGGCAGCGGGCAGGCCCTCGCTGTTTCGTGTTGAGGGAGCTGATGAACGAAGCCGTTCCGTGTCGGTTCCTCCGACACCTGGAGGGCTGTACTAGGACGCCTTGCGTTGTGTTCTAATTAAATCATCCCTCGGAGCCGACGGAGGGCCCTGGGTGAGAGCTCTGGAAAGTGTTTAGGAGATGAGGTGTAGTTACTGTAATGCCCTTGCCAGCAGCTCGGAAGTGATGTGTCTTGTCCTGGAGTCCCCCAGGACATCGAAGGCCCTTGTAGGGAGCCCTGCAAACCAGCCTCGAGCGGAGCTTAATTCCAATAGGATTTGCACGGGCTGAAGACCGGCGTGAGCTTGGCCGCCCTGCTGAGCTGTATCGCCCCCGACAGCTGGAGCTGCCCGGCTATTCTCTCTGCCCACGGTTCTGTTAACACCATAATAGGTTTATGTACAAACGTATTTTCTGACAGGGTTTGGAAAGATGTACTTCGTTCAAAGAGCAGATGAACTAAATGGTGTGTTTAGTTCAGGGGTGGGTGTTACCAGCCTCAGTACAGTTTGAGTGACCAAGCATCACGTGGACAAGGCCAGAAGGAAGGCCCAATATGTTTGTGCCTATTAAACACCTGTATGCAGCCTGGTGATGGAGTAGGGAGCGGTTGCTGAGATGCAGGAGAGTTAATTGGCAGAAAGGAAATACCCTGACATGTTTAATCAGACACTGAAAAGATGGAAGAGTGTGACCTTTGATTTCTCCAGTGTAATTTAGAGGGAAGGGCTGTGGTTTTTCTTTGCACTTAGCAACAGGGAAAAAAACAAAATGAAGAGTTGTTAGGTTCAAGCATATGAATTTGAGAGAATGGTCTCATCCTTTTCTCTCTGATTTGCTACTATTGATAGTTATTTTTATGTATTATAGTCACATCTTGGAGCACTTGTCATAGATCTTATTGCAAATTTGGTATGAACATGCAGTACCTAACAAGTGAATTAGCTTCTGTGAAAGACAGTAATTTTTCTTCCCTCAGGAAGACAGGAATGCTTCACAGCCTTGTTCCAGCCTATTTGTAGGCAGCAGTGCATGTCCAGTCTGCTTCACGTCTCCATGTCCCCTTTGGACAAGAGGGCTTTTTGTAATGAGGGGTACAAGCACAGAGTCAGTGGTAACAAGCACAGGTTGGGTGTTGGGCCTTGTTCCTTTTCTTGCTGTCTGTGGCCACTCCCGTATCTGGACTGCCACTGAAGCAGGTATGCACTTGCCTCAGCAGTAAGCTTTCTTTACCTGGTTTTGACATGCAGTGAGAGAGAGCCACCAGCTAAGATGGGCTGGGCCATGTCCCACCTGTCTTGCAGGTTAGGACTATGGGTGTTACTAGGAAGGACCTTGGGATCAAAGCAGCAAATACCCCTACTTAGCACTTGAGTGCTTGTGCAAGTGGACTGGCTTCAGTGTAGGTGCAGTGAGGAGCACTGGTGGGGAGGAGGCACAGGTCATTTATTTCTGGATGAGTAGAGGATGGCTTTTGCAGAGTTGAAGTAATCTATGAGGAAACTTACAAAGAAAGAGAAGTGGATTAGGGGACCACACACTGTTGACTTTCTGAAGTATTTTTTTCTCCTGTTGGCTTAGTTGGCACTTTCCTCCATCCTCCTCTCCATTTGAACAGAACAGATTGAATTATACTGATTAGTTTTTGCTGTGGGGTGCAGATGGTCCCTCAGTCTGCACTCACAAGGCATATGTAGGGCAGCACCCTCCACTCCCTGCCTGCCCGGGGAGGAGTTTCACCTGCTAATGCCTTACTTCTAGAGAGGATAAGCTGCTTCACCTGCCGGGCACAGGATCTCACTGCTGTGTTATCTGTTAAAGCACAAACCCTTTTCACATGTGGGTACCTACAGACCGGTCACTTCATCTGTCCTTGAACCCAGCTAACATGAACCCTTAGATTGTGATGGTTTCAGTTGTGGTTTAGGAAATCTAAATAACATTAAGGGGCCTACCGATTAGCTCATGCAGGACTGTACAGTCCCACACAGCAGCTGCAGTGCTCCCCTGCACAGAGGGACCTTACCCTGCCCTGAGCATGGGCCCAGCATAGCCTGGTGTTTTAGGGGCATCTGGTCCCTTCCAGGACAGTGCAGGGGACACAGAAGGCCAGGCTCACACTGGGGCTGCAGTGACAGAAGAGTCCAGGATATCCATAGAGACAAGTCACAGCATGGGGATGCCATCCCAGGGCACAGCTACTGCCACAGGCAGCGCTAAACACATCCCATGGAGCTCCTGGAATCACACTTGCAGGCAATTCTGATATGGCTCTCTGCACTGCACAAGACACCTGTGTAAACAGGTGGCTGCAGCTTGTGCCTCTGGACTAGGCAGTTGCAAAATAGAGAAAGCAAATGAAATCTGAAGAGCAAATTCCAGTTTTAAATTACATTTTAAGTCTCAAGGATAGTATTCCAGTGAACTGGCAGAGCAAACTGCCTTACTCTGCCAACTGAACAATATCAATATCACCCAACATGGGTGTCAAAAATGGCAAAGATCCTGATCATAGTTTACAGCCATGAGACTGTTTTTTGCTGTAGAGAGGGGAAGTCATCACTTGGCTCATGGGAGCCTCATCGTTATGTGAGGTCAAATTCCCCATGTGTTTGTATTTGATTGTGAGATCAAGGTGTTAGGAATTAATGCAGCAGGGAGCCCTGAATACAGGGCATGGATCAGAGAGGTGAGTTGTGAACTTTGGAGATGGCAGAAGGGCAAGTTCTGGAAGGAGCAGTTGGGTAGCAGACTTGAAAGTTTGTGAGCTCTGAGAGACATCCCACTCAGAGGGAAATTTCTGGTCACAGCCCACTGCTGTCCTGGAGAGCTCAAAGGGTGTCACTTAGGACTGCACTTTGTAGGGTCACAAGAGAGTTGGCTTAAGCCATAATAATTTTCTGTCCTGGCTGCAATTCCAGTTGTTTTGCTATCAAGCTTTCAAATAAAAGATACATTTGGGTTGTTATTTGTGAGAAACAGCCATCTCCATTCCAAAACACTGCACAAGTCACTGCCCAAAGGAGTGCCAAATATCCAGAAAATCAAACTGAGGAGGGTGAGATGGGAATAGATACAACCTCTAAGAACTGTTTTGTACAAAAGTCTTGGGGACGGGGAACATACATAAAAGCAGATAAAGCAGAGGAGGCTCCAAACAAAGCTAGGACAATCTTGGTAGTCAGCCCTGACTAAAGCCTAGAGAAAAACACCTCTTTGGTATGGTCTGAAAAAAGGTGTGATGGTGCATGCCCCCTTCCTCCCCACCTCTGGATGCACTACAATGTAAGAAATGCTTTTCAGGCCTCAGCCTGGATGAATAGCACCTGAGCTCAGCTCCTCTTGAGCTTATCAGAAACATTGTCTGCTGCCAGGAACTGATGCTGCCTAATCAGCTCCCGCTTTCCAACAAACAGTCTTGGGAACTTTTCTCCCCTGAGGAGACACCTATTGGGTAAGACTCAAACTCTGTGCATGCTGAACATTTTATTGGGGATTAGGGCTTGTCTTTGCATTGCTTTGAATACGTTTTTGCAGTCAGACACTATCATCAGCACTCATCAAACCTTAGCCTGTCACAGTTTTATATTAATAAAGTGTTATCTCATAAACTGTGTGAGTCCTTCATGGGCATTGGAAGTCACCAGCAGTGGGTAATGTACTCAAATAAAGAGGAAGACCTACTGAGGGGGGTCTCCCTTATGCTGTTGGTGTGTGTCTCTGACTAAGTGGAACCACCCTGTGATCCAGCAGGACTGGTCAGTGAAGGGTCTGCATAGCAGGACTCTGACAGACTGCTCAGGCACAAGGATCTTGGCTTCCCTGGGGTTTTGACAGACAAATCAAACACTAAGGGTCAAATAAATCTCCCCACACTAAGGGTTGAAGAAATCTCCCCTTTTCACATGACACTAACTCGTGACACGGCCTGCTTTTTCTGGAGCCTGAATTTTGGGTCTTTGTTTATTTCATCACCCCGGAACTGTGTGGGTTTGTGTCTTTTTAGGTTGCTTACTGGCACTGTTGGGACAACAAAGGCTGTAGCTTCAGGAGCCTTGTACTTGCCACAGAGAGAAGCTGATACAAGTTAACCTTGCCAGAAAAAAATTTAGTTTGGTCCTACCATGCAATTTACCCTGTATCCATATTAGATACATAGTTTAGTACAGCAACATTTGGGAATGCAGAGGCAGTTTGGGAATGAATGGTTGAAATGTGATCAGTTATTTCATCATTCTTGCCTTTTGTTGCCTTTTGTAAATGGAAATACAGCCTGACAGGGTCTGATGTCAAGATACAGGACTTCAGGCAGAATGGAGGTGAAGTCGGTGTGTATTTACTTGGGGCACCAGTTGGAAGCAAGCTAATATCTGCAGCTTCTGATCTCATGTTTGGTTCCTACGGTGTGTAGTTAATCACCCATGCTGCTTCAGCTTTCATGTCCATCCTCCACAGACATTCTTTGTCACTCATGCCTGTTGCCACTCAGGTTGGTGAGTGGAGGAGCAGCATACTAGAAACTTTAGTTTCTAACAGCGCATCTAAACAGGCCTCCATGCACAGTGTTCAGGGCTACCTGGTGCATTCATTCCTAACGCCTTGATCTCAAACTCAAACACAAACACATGGGGAATTTGACCTCACATAACGATGAGGCTCCTATGAGCCAAGTGATGACTCACTTGTCTTCCCTTCCCTACAGTAAAACAGTCTCATGGTTGTAAACTATGATCAGGATCTTTGCCATTTTTGACACCCCTGTTGGGTGATACTGAACTAGTGAGTTCATTTTGTTTGCGCCTTGCTTTCTTAGTCCATAAAATGAGGGTAGTGAAGCCATTACTTTCCCCACCCTCCCTCCCCATCCAGGATGAAGTGAAAGGCTGCATCTGTGCGGTATAAACAAAGCCCTAATTTACATGTAAATACGTGTGATATCGCTGTAGCAGCAGAGTTGCAGCAGTGAAGCCCTCCTTGTGTGCAGGCAGCTTATGTCAGCAGAATGAGGCTCTTTTTTGAGCAGAACTTTACCGAGCACCATCAGCTATATCAGCAAAAACACTGAATACCAATATAATTACATCCTCATTAGGACCTCAAGGCCCATAGTATTTTAATTTCTAGCTACTTTCTAGGTGCTTAAATACTTCTAAGTATTTAAGGATCTGCACCTACCTATTGGGATTATGGGAGTTACCCTCTTTCCATCAGAACCCTGGCAAACAGGTTCAGAGCAGATGTGGTCTCACTTGATCAGTGGCTGAGGAGTGTTATGAAAAACTCTGGTAAAGGGCCCAGAGCCCAGCAGAGCATGATCAAGCTGCTATGGCTGACCTCAAGGGCAACATAACTGCTGCTGCTGCTTCTGACAGTGCTGTTAGTACTGCAGGAGACTGGACAGGTTCTTCCTTATTCTCCTTTTCCTATGAGAAAAACAGAACTAAAAGTGGTGTTCCCTTGAAAATGCCTTTGTTGATGGTTTCATTTCATCCTGTACTGATGCTATTACAAAGGTGGCATATGAGAAGACAGCATACTGTAGAGAAGAGAGACAGTGAGGACAGTGCTCTAGTACCTGAGCAGTGATCAAACTTTGGTAGGAAGGAAGGAGCAATTTGCCATCTTTCCAGTACCAAGCACAGTTTTGCAGTTTCTTATTTTCCTACCTCTCTTTAGAAAAAAATGAGTGAAGGAAGAAGATGAACAAGTTGGCAGAAGATATGGCTAAAGGAGTGGTTTGGGTTTTTTTTAGTGTTCAACTTTCTACTTGCAGAGAAAGTCAGAACTCTCATCCAACAGAAAATTATCCCATGGAAAATTTTCTTCAGGCTTGTGAACTGAACTGACTTGGTAGCTGGAGGAAGGTGGCCATAGATATAAGGGGAAACTACCCCATCTGTGCAGCAAACTGCTTTTGAATTACAAAATTTGGTATTAGGGGTGATGGGAGCACAGAAAGAACCTGAAGTTCAGTTCAGAGAAAAATGTCAATACAGGAAAACAGAAGGCTGCTCTATCTCCTTTTGGCAAACATATTATTATAGACAGGAGAGAGAAAGAGACTTTGTCATACAGTGAAATGGGGCAAGGGAGAAATATAACAGAGTCCTTAACTACTACTAGGTAGTTAAAAACCTTCCCTTCAAAGTCAAAGGTAGTAAAAGCCATACTTAACCTGAGGAGATGAAAAATGTTAGAGGTTGTGCACTACCAAGAGGGGAAATCTACCCTAGGACCAGGGATTGACACTTGGCCTTTCATAAGAGAGGAAGTGTGATGCTGCAGGCAGGACTGAGCACTCATGTCTTTCCCATTCACACTGCTCACAGTGTGTGTTGCTCAGCAGCAGCCAGACAGGGTTGTAAAGCTCACTCTCTGCTTGAGCCTCAACTGCAGGGGAGACACGTCTGTGTCCAGCAAGTGTAAGAGGAAACTATGGGAAATATTTCATAGGTATAAATTCATAGGAAATTCATAAATATTTATGGAAAAATCACATCTCCAGTGAAGATGCTGCAGGCCTGCGTGGTTGCTGTATCGGGCATGGCCATAAGAGGGAAGTGTGTGCTCAGGCATTAGGTGCTTTCTCTGGGCTGGAGCAGCCCCAGCTGCATTGGCTGTGGGCTCTGCAAGCACCATTGATCTGCCTGGGTCCCACCTCCTCTGCACGGCTGAAAACAGGGCCAGTGCCTTCAGAGGCACGTGAGCTCAGCCACAGCCAAGTGTGCAGGTAGTGATGATGGGGATGGGGTGAGAGGGGAGCAAGGGTGGGAAAGTGAGTTGTCACTTCTGGGAGATAGGGCAGGATAAGATGTGCAGCCCTGAGAGAACTGGAGATGTCTTGTCCAGAGATGATGGGCAGTCAGCTGGGGAAATCTCATTTCAGTTTTCTTCTTGCACATATACAGATGTCTGGTTGTGTTAGCTGGATCATACTCAGATTAGGGCATTCAGGCTCGAGGATGGTGACATTAAGGTGCTTTAAGGAAGGGTAGGGAACCTCAGGAGAAAGAGAGCTGAAGTCAGCAAGCTTGAAAGATTTACAAAGAGGAATAAAGGTCCAAAAGGATACGGGCAGGCAACCCTGCTAGGTTTCATAGGCCACATGAATAGAGCACACAAGCTGTGTAGCAGTAACAAGTTGGTCTTGGTTGTTAGCAGCCCTGTCAGACTCAGGTGACTGTTACCCCGGTCACAGACCATCCCTGACTGCATGCCTTTGCTACATGCTTGCTAAAACTCACCACTGTGCAAGGTAGAAAAAGACACTTACACCGGGTAATATGGGAACTTGAGGCTTCACCAAGTCTGTGCCTGATGATTGCCATGGACCCTGTTAGCTGGAGCTGTCATGTGTATGGCTGAGAAATTTCTGCTTGCCTCCTGGAGATCCTGCAGGGACCTACAGGGTGCTTTGAGAAACAGTACTAAGATTGATTTCCTGTAGTTACTTGTCAAGAAGTGTAAGCAGCAGGGTCCAGTCAGGAGCAGCAAATGACTGGATCACCAGCTTCCCATAAGCTAGCTCTACAGAGAGGCATGAAGTCTTCTCCTCATAGATCTGTTTCTCTGGGACTTTTTTTTCTTTCTTTTTTTTTTTTTTTTTCAGATGCAGAAACAGAGGAAAATGAATGGGACAGAGCTGAATTTATTCCTTGTTCATGGCACAGCATGAAAACAAAATGCATCTAAGAATTAACTGTAGAAGAGCTGTGTGGTGGCAAGGCTGAGGGAGACAGAGTGCATGCATCTTTTGGTGCCTGGCTGAGCATGTGTTGATCTTGTGCTCCCAGACCATCTCATACCTGAGCAGTAGAGGGACCTATAGTTGTTGGAGCAGGGACTGGATGGTTATCTAGAGGCTCAGGTGATATGACGGGGAGAAAGCTGAAGGAGTGTGAATTGCTCAGCACTTCCCTGTTGTGTACCATCTACGGGCAGCGGGGGATGTGTTGTGTAGCTGTGGGCCCCAGGCAGGGGGTTGCTGTGCTGGGAATGGCTACAAATAACCACACGAGGTCACTTGGCAGTTAAAGAAGGTGAAGAATTACCATGGTGACTGCACTCCACTCCCTGACAGATCCCAGGCTTCCAGGCAATAATATTTGTACCTTGCTCTAAAACCCTCAAACTCTCTCTCCCTCTTTTCAGAAAGAGTGAGGACCATGGTTCCCCATCTCCAGACTGGGGGAATGGTAAACACCGGGATCTGGAGTGGTTTCTGCACACTCCATCTTTCAGCAGAAGGGGCCACTGTCTGGGTACCTCCTACACGGGTCACTACTTCAGTGCATAGGAAAAAGGGCTGTGGTTCACATCCCTGTGACACAGTATGGTTCTTGCACTGTGTCCACTCATTGTCCTCAGGAGCAGCGAGGTCTGAGCCAGCTGCCAGCCCTTAGGCACAAACTGCATGTGTGCAGAGAGCTGTGTTGGAGGACATTGCACCCGTGCTGCAAGAGGTGCTCTAGGCAGCATCACAGGATGCACAGGTGCCACCAGGAGCTTGGAGCTCACCAGCAATAGGTACTGCAAGATTCCAAGGACAGACAAAAGAAAAATGTGCACCAGAACATAAAGCCTTTTTGCACCTAGTGTATTCACACTTGCTTTTAGTGCCCACATGGAACATGTACTCTGTTCTTACTTAGTTGGATCAAATCATGTCCTATGCTGTTTTCCAGGAAAAGAGAGTACAGCTGCATCTTTCAGGTACACAGGTACTAAGGTGTGTTTCTCAAAGACTTCTATATCTCATCTTCAGAGACCTTACTCCTTTCAGCTTCAGAAACCTTATTTCTTTCATCCATTCTCTAGTTCTAAGTAGTCTGTGAGACTATTAGAAATCATATTTCTCTTGTGTTCTCACAGGTTTGGGGAGATAGTTACTTTGGGGTCTGTGAGGAAAACTTGAAGGAGGAAAGGCTCTGAGGACTAAAAATGTTTGGAGATGCTTGGTTTGGGGAGCAACACTGATGCATCCTGCACAGACCCATGTGAAAAAGCTGGAAAAAACAAACCAAGTAGATGGTCATGCTGATCCTGTAGGCTGAAGTACCACAGGAAACCAGGGAGGTGCTGTAGACCACCAAGTAGGTCATTGTGTCACTTCTATTGCACTGGTATTTTGCAGACATGCAGAACACAGCTCAAGGCAAAGGTCCAGAGCTTCTCCTCACCGATGTGTCCATTGCAGCATCCTCCCTTGAGTACTCATCTTTCCCCTGTAAGGGTTTTTGTTTAAATCACAGAAAAGCATTCTAGACACTGACAAACAGGTATTGTCATCTTGCAGAGGGCTGGCAAAAGAGCAAAAGAACAAATAACTGCACTTCAGTGGATGTTCAGCAATCTTTCCACACAGCACAAACTTGCTAATTTGCATGGTCATGAGGTCTCATTGGAAAGATATTTTTAAATGAAAAAGCAAGAAAATGATGCAAAATAGATTTGAGCATATTCCAGGAGATAGCTAGGTTTCTCATAGTGAAACCCAGTAATAGATCAGTCTGTGTGCTATGAACCTCTCACCACAAAAATATATCACAGGAGGCTTCTGCTATCTATTCTGGGCTGAGCACTGACCTTGGCTATTAGATCTCAATTAAGCATGTATGTGACTAATGTTTCTTTCTCTTACATTCTGCTGCAGAAAATAATATTAATATAAAGTATTTGCACAGTCACTCTCCAGATGGGACCCATGGTTTCTCAGTAGGTTTCATGCCATGTGAAAAAAAGCATTTCTAATGTGAAATTCAGGGAAAGGAAGTATTAAACATCTGTGGAGCCAAAGATTGCAGCCTTCAGCACTGAGCCCCTCTGCTGTTCCAGAATGGTGTGCAGTGATGCTTGCAGCTGCTGGCGGGGTTGAGTAGGCCACAGGGACAGAAAGAGCATACTGTATCTTCACTTCTTTATGCTTGCTCACCTAGCATCTATCTTTCCTTTAATTTCTTCCTTATCATTTTGATCTAGGAGAAGGGAAGAAGTGCTAGTGAATTTGACAGTGGTAGTAATAAGACTATGCAAGACTTGCTTTGGTGCTTAAGACTCCTATGCAAGCCAAGACCTGTCTGCAGACTTGTTCCACTTTCAGCTCAGGTAAATACTGAACCATCAAAACAGCATGCCAAACTCAGATCTCTCCTGGAGCATAATTGCAGTGTTGGGCCAGGAAGGGCTTGGAGGCAATCATATCCCTACATTCATATTTGACAGGTCTGGTCTGGGGACTACAGAACTGGTGAGCCTCACCTTTATGCCTGGGAAGATCATGGAGAAGATCCTCCTAGAAAATATGGTAAGGTACATGCTATGCCAAAAGCAAAAGGGATGCCAATTTTTCACCAGCCTTGTGATGAGGATTTGATGGAGCAATGTCATTGTGAAGAACAGAAGACAGTTCTCCCACAAGATAGAACAAAAACCTTATTTTAAAAGGGCCTGAGGTGTGTTTTCAGCTATGTGGACTGAAAAGAGGCTTATTTGTGTGCAGCATTCAGCAGGGTTTAGAACGGCTGCAGATTATTTGCAGTAGTGTGCCTAAAATCTTCCTGACCTCTCATGGATACCTGACAATCAGCAACTCTGCCAAGTCATGTTTCATCATAGCAATGAGAACAAGCTGACAAACTCAAACCAGTCATCACAAGATTGATGCAGTTCTCTGACAGCCTTTCCAGGTGCTGGTTATATTTGACAAAAGCTCAGGCTAACATCTGATTCTAATCTTAGGGGAATGTTGTCTGAAAAGCCAAGGGGGAAAAGGCCAGTGAAAATGAAAATGTCCTGACTGGAGTGGCAGAAAGCTATACCTAAGCTTGGTCTCAGCCACTGGGACCAGATAAGATGATGCCAAATCAGTCCTCTCTGTTCTAGAAAAGATGGGACATGCTACTCAACACCTGGTAGTGAGGGTGTGTTAGATTTTGGTGCTTGTGTCATATTCAGAGTATGGGTTTTTTTCCATTTCTCTGTATGCCCAGGCCACGGTGAGCAATGACATTTTGTCTTCAGAAAAAACTATTTCCAAACTTTTTTTGTTATCATTGCTGCTAAAAATGTCTTGATGTTCCACTCATGTTTACTTTTTTTCAGCTCGATTCCATGACTTTTAATTCTCACAATCTCAAAATTTGTCTAAGAAGTTTTCTCATCATAAACCAGTGAGTTTTTCCAAATTTTAAATTCTATCTGGAAACAAATCTAACTCCAAAGCTTTAGCATCAACCAACACCTCTGCCTGGACTGATTGTTTTCAACAAGAACAGTGCTTTGAAAGATGAGTCTCCTTTCCAGGCTGTGTGCTCTCTTTTGGCTACTCCATCATTTCCAAATCAATATCTGTCTCTGATTGCCCCCCTCCCCTCCAGATCCTGCTCTTTGCTACCTCATTTTGGTTTTAATTTGCCACAGCAAAATTGCAGTCATTTTTCCCCCATCCTAATTAAGAAACCTATCCGTTAAGGAGAAAGAAAACAAAAACAAAACCTTCTTATCTAAGCCTTTAGCGCAGAACAGAGGAGGAATGATTGGTGAGATGATCACCTCCAGAAAGCCAAGGCCTTTATTGATTCTTCTGGCCTTCCTCAGTAAATACAGAACGAGTATTTTAAATTCACCTACAAGGAAGATAAAAGTTAATGTAAAATACTGACTTCCCAACATCAGAGGAGAAAGAGACTGTATGTCTTCTAGGCTGACTCACTTTTTATTCTTTATACATAGCTCAACAAGAATATTTGGAGAGTGTTTCACTGTGCCTCATAGATTCATAAAATCATTTAGGTTGGAAAATACATCTAAGATGATCAAGTCCAAACAGAAAACTATAACCTAGATCTAAACCTTGGCTGTAGTGGACAGCTGAGTCCACCACTAAACCACGTCCCTAAGCAACACTTCTACACGTAAGTGGTGGTAAATGCCACCTCACATTACCTCTATTTCAATTTCCCCACATTTTGTTATAAACTGGTCTCGCTTCTGAACTTCCAGGGGCTAATGATCCTGACCTATGCTTTGGAAGAGCTTTGAAATCATGAAACAGATTAGAAAACTGTATTGTGGGCAGGTGGCAGCAGCACTGAGCTCTTGAATTAAGAAAATAAGCATTGAGTGATGGTAGAGGGCACAACCCCAGTGCTGAGATGTATGATTACATGGACAAAAAAGGTCAGGCTACACAGAGAAGCTCAGGGGAGAGTCCACTATACATGGGGATTTTTTGGAAGAGGACATTCAACAGCCCCACAGGAAAAGGTCAGAGACAATAATCTCTACCAACTTGGGAAAAAAACAAGATAGGACATGTCTCCACAAGGTTAAAGCTTTCACTTCCTCATCCACAGGAATAAACACCTCTATTCTGAAAAGAGGGAAAGCTACTATAGGCTTTTCCAGACTTTATCCTCTCTCTCCTTTACCCCTGATCCAGTGGAAGTCATACTTTCCATGATGCCTATCTGAATATAAGCCCTAGCTTTGAATAAAAATCAGGTCCCTGCTGTACTCCAGACTTACCACCTTGGAGAGATAAGCATTTAGCTGATTAAGTTCAGTCTCTGTGCACAGTCAGCCTCTTCTAAGGGGGACTGATATAATTGCAGGAACCAGATGGGGATTGTGCCTGCTGGACAAAAATTACTCTGATATTCCAGATTGTTTCTCTCCTCTCTGGGACATCAAGAGCAGAACCCTTCAGGGCAGGACCTGCTACAGAAGTCCAGATCAGCTTGCATTAAGAGCCTGAAAATGTCCTTTTGAGACTGGTTTCCTAAAGAAGAAAGCATATGTTCTTATGGGTTGTGCATGTGTTAAACTTCATGCGTCCTTATGTTCCTGAGCAGTAACGTTGAAATATGTTGGTCTATTTTAATTAGATTTGATAAATTTCACAGCAAATGAAGTTCCTGCAGGTAGTAGGTAGCCAGTTAGAGGAGAGGGACCCCGTAAATATCCTGATTCAGGAAAATGGTGCACTGTGCATGTCCATTCGTATGGACATCACATACGAAAAAATTACATGTAATTACTCATCTGGATGAAAAGCTTCAGTGAGAACTCAATTTTTAAAGAATAGAAATCCATAGAGGAACATGGCTCATTCATTCTGCACCTCAACAAAACTACTACTTCTATTTTGTTATGATGTAGATGGGAGGAAAAAAATACTTAATTTAGGAAACGCTGTAAAAAAGTGGATCTACTGCATCTAGCAGGTTTAGGAACTAGGATTCAGAAGTCAATTTGTTGTTACCTTCCCGATTATAACAGAAACCAGCCCTAGCTGAGAGAGCAGTGCAGCCCCTGAAATCAGACAAGGTTCTAAACAGGGCTAAAGTGAAGAAAGGTGGGGATCCAGGGCACATTATCTACGGGGAAATGTTGTGGTCCCTGGGGTCCTTCCATGTGGCTCAGAGTAGACTAAGGGGAGATGGTCTAACTGTAGACTTCAATTATTTGTAGGAGAGTTACAAAGAGAGTGGAAGCAAACCCCTGGTAGTAATAGATGGTAAGAAAAAGGCAGAGAGAATGGACAGAGGTTGTACCCTGAGAAACTCAGACAAGTGAAATTTTTTCATAAGGTGAGTATAACAGCACTGGGCACAAGTTACTGAAAGAAAAGGTAGAGTCTCCATCATGGAAGGTTTCTAAGTCTCATGTAGACAACAGCACTAATTCCTAGTGGGAGGCTGGACTAGACACCTTCAGAGATCCCTTCAACCACCATTTCTGTAGTCCCTTTACCTTCTGTCCAGATGAGGATGCAAGAAAACAACTTGTATGAGTGAAGCTGTCACCTACAGGGTGGCAACTTTTATCTCACCTCAACTTCACCAGAGGACATACACACATATTCTTAGTCATCGTTCAACTCCTTGTATAGAAGATATATTAAGATATTTTAAGGTATTTGTGATTATTATTTGCTGAGTATAAATAATGAAGCTTATTTTGTACTATGCTAAATTTGTGTCAGACACATCTTGTGCCTCCTTGTACCGTATCTATAGCATTATGCTATAGACTGCTTTCAACCAGCTTTGGTCGTTAGGATCTATGGAGGCAGCAGCAGACCATGGATGACTGTCACTGGTTTTCTCTAAGTCTCTTCCTGCATAAAGATTATTAACAACAACAACAACACCCTTTCACATATGGGTCTTTTGAGGCCTCTATCAACATTTTTTCTGGATCATTAATGACTGCAGGCCATGTGCTTCTGTTAACTTTTTGAGGTAACATGTTCAGACTCAGGCAAGTTTTACGATTTCATCAGAACTAAAGTATGCTTAGAGCACACTGAATTATTGCTCAATTAGTTTTGCATCCTAATTAAGTAGAAGACAATCTTATCACTGACAAGTCTCTTTTCTGTGTTAAATCTACCCTGTTTCAGGTGTGATGCAGAGAATAACTTACATGAATAGAACAAGACAGATCTGAGCTACTGTCTGCACTACATAAGATACTGGCCAGCTTCACCCCAGCCGTGGCAGTGTGATGTTGCCACTGTCTTGGTAGTCCCTACCCAGCTTCCTTCCCCAGCCACTTGCTTCTCTCTACCTACTAGCACTGCAGAGCGCAGAGCACAGAGCAAAACAGAGGAGCTTAGGTGCATCTTATTACAATCTGTAGAAATATCTGCTGTGAAACAGTGAGGCAAGAAATGTAAACAAGCTCTCAAAGAAAACAAAAATACGTAAGATCAGAATCATTCCAGCAGCAGGCACAGCTTTAGGGACTACCTGGCCCGTAAGTTACTGCCTGGCAGCATGGAGAGGCCATGCAGTAAATCTGTCTTGGGCACTAGCCAGCAGTCCAGTTGTAATCCTGAACTCTTCTAGCACAGTTCTCTCAAGAGGTCTGAAAATTTTTAGTTTGTGCAGGCAGCTTCCTCTTCTGCTTCCAGTATTCATCCCACTGCACTTTCTCATTTAACTGGAGATTTATTTCCCCTTTATTCTTGAATTTAAAAAAAAGTAGTAATTGTTGGACACCTAGCTTTATCTACAGATCACATAATGAACAGCGCACATGTGGTGAACAATGTGCTTCAGTTCCAGGTGGCTTTGAAAGAAACACATGCTTATCTTCCTGTAATCAACTCATTACATAAATTTTCTTGCAGAATTGGTCCAGATGTCCTCTTCTTTCTCTCCTTTCCCTCAGAGGAATTACAAACTATAGAGATTATCTCAGCATGCACCTACATGAACACAAGCAATTATTTGTGGTACCTACAGATATGAAAATATGATCAGTGCTATGAAAAAATCCTTTTATGTCATCACAAACCCAAGCAACTGTGGTGCAAATGTCAGACTCTGATAGCTGTGTGGAGTAGGTCAATATTTCCTGAGTCTATTACTGTATGCAGCCCTATTCCCTGCCTTCTTCCCAGGACTTACTGCCTCTTTCAAATTATATTCTGGAAGCACAGTTTATAGAGCCTGCAGAAGTCCTGTGGCTTGCTCACTCGTACTTCACTCTGCTCTGGTCACAGAGCCAATGATCTTGCTAGGTTGGCAGCTCAGGAAATTCTCTCTTCTTATTGCTGTTTCTCTTGGTACATGGATGCTTTGTTTTTCTGGGTCATTTCCCGTATGTCCATTTCGGGGTCATGGACTTTTCCTTTTCTGGGTGTCTGCTACAGAACTAGATCAAGGCTGTCTTACAATGGCATTATGTAAAAAGCTTGACTGTAAGTAACACAGCAAAATCTCAACTCAGTCACATGGAAACATAAGGCTTCAATGGACTGGATACTTCTCATGACCAACTGCTATCAGTAGTTTTCAGCATTTACTACACTTTTTAACTGCAGAGGGTAAACAGTATGGTGTCTTGTCTTTCAATCACAGGAACAACACAATCCTGGAATAAATGATTGCTTGTCATATATTTATATTTATAAGGAACAAAAGGCATGAAAACCATGGACTTACAATTCAGCCTGTGACATGAAGAAACCAGCTCCTGTTCACCCCCTTCTAATTCCATGATTCTGTCTTGTCTCATCATCAGAGATGAGCGAGTTGGACAATCTTTGGTTCCTTCTCCAGACTGAAGAACAGTCAGTCTGCCTTCTCAGTTAGGAAAACACATACTCCTGTCCATCTTTCTCCATCTTCAGGTGCCACTAAGGGAGCTTAACTGCTTTCTGAGCTTGCCTTAGTCAACTTTGCTTTATGGTCATGTTGTAACCTCTCTGCATAATATAGTCGCTCTCCTAGGGCTCAGCTGTAAATAGCAGGCCCAGGCTACAGAAAGGATACACATCTAGCATAGAGTAAGATACTAAAACTCATATCTAATTATTTTAGACCTTAAGTTACTGAAACTCTTTCCACTATCGTATAAGAAATTAATTGCATGCAAACACACATTCACCTCCATGAAATAAGCAGACCAGACACTTTACCCATGAGGAAAAGCTGCCACATGTATTAAATTGAACTTTCATACTGCAGGCAAAACCCCTCTGAAACTGCCTAAAAGCAAAACAGCCCTGCAGACATATGCAGGGCTCCTCCACAGGGGCTGACAGATTGCAGAGGCAGTAGATCCAAAAGAAGCCTGGAGGGAACTGCACAAGAGATACAGCAGCATTAACAATACACTAAAACAACTAACAGAAAGAAAAAGGAAGGAAGAAAATAGCCAGCCCAAAACTGATAGAGATCTTTAATTTAAAAACCAAGTAAGTTTATTCATTGGGAAAGTGCAACAAAATACCCCAGGGACAGCACATTCCACTCCAACAATTAAAATTGCATTAAAAAGTAGATAGGAAGGTCTGAATCTTAAAAAAACTAGCACAAAAGCTAGTGCTTTTCTTTGTTTCAATATATTTATCTTTGGGTGACAGAGATAGTCACTGATTAATTTTTTAGGTACTTAATTTACAGCTTCATTGCTTTTATTTGCAAGTCATCCTGTTCCTCACAGATGCTACCTTGGGACTGGAGAACCATAACACACAGGCACTTAGGAGAGAGCAGTTTTGAAAGAATGGCAATGCTGGGCTCAGTCACATATTTACTGCTGGGAAGAGACCCAGTTGGGAGCTACTAGATATTCTTAGACACCGCTCCCAACTGTTTCTCTCTAAAATCTGAGATAAAATGTTCAGTACCATTCATAAAGCAGATTCTGCCGCAACTGAGGGGATGCAAGCAGGCAAAAGGAGAGCTCATGACTACAGCAAGCTACAACAGGTTGCTTGAGGGAGCTGCCAGTTTCTGACCACTGAACCCATTTTTGCTGTAGAAGTAATTATCTTGAAAACGTTGCAGGTGGGTCTTATACCCATAGCAGCCTATTCTCATTCATACTTGTTACTTCGCTTCAGCTGAGCTTTACAAGCCCAACTGGATTCTCTATCACATGGCAATTATGTATCTTTTGCTAACACTCTACCCAATGATTTCAAAATACTTCATAAGCATCACTCCTAAAGCTTAAACCAAGCTTCACCAAAAGCTTAAACCATTTAAGCTTAACCAAGCTTAAAATTCTCTGACATACTGGTATTTTAAAGAAAAGAGAGTACAGTAAACATTTGCAACGAAATGCCAATAGAGTTAATCTCCCGAGTTCCAGTCCTGAACTTATCCTTCTTTTCCTTTTAAATTCTTTTTCTCCTCCCACCTATTTATTACAGCAAGAAGGACTATGTTTATTCTGCACAAGTTTATTAACAGCAATACAGACAATTAACTTCCAGTATTACACCAGATCCTAATTCCATATGGAGATTGCCTGTCTGGTCCATGTCAGTATGATCTCCTGGTCTCAGCTGACTGTGTTTGGTTTATGTCTTTTGGCTTTGCTGTTCTCATGGTATCTGTCTTCAGAGGGCGCTTGGCCCTTTCCATTTGTCTCAGACTCCTCTGGAAATTTCTGACCCTCAGCCAACACCTGTCGAATAGTCATGTTGATGCGGGAGGACTGCAGGTACTTGGCACACACCTGCCAATCCTCCTCAGAGCTGTGCTCAATGACTGAGCCGACAGGAAGGTCAGAAGAAAGAGGCTGGTCGAGGCACGAGGGCAGAGCTGTCCCCTCAGGGTTGGGGAGGACCCGGGGGACAGCGTGGTACAGCAGGCGGCTGAAGCCCGACATCACCATGATATCTCCGCTGTGCATGAACATCGCTGTCGGGGCCTCCTCCCGCTTCAGGCCCCCGAGCAAAAATATCGAGGATTGCCCAAAACTAGAGATGGGATAAGGATGGAGACAGAAAACAAATTCAGGTAGAGAATAATTTTCTGTACAGTAAGAAAATATCAGTAGTTACATTCCTTTATAAAAAACACCCCAAGCAATCACAAAATCAGAGGGGCTCCTAAGAACAACTTTTAGGTGGGAACATGGTAAACAGACTAAGAGATCTGGTTCAAGATAGGCACAGTGAGAGCAATTGCCTGGTCAGGTCTGAAGCTCTGCTGAGATACTTCTTTAGTACCCAACTGATATTCTGCTGCTTTAGAACAGAACTATGCCATTTGCAAAAGAACTCTTCACTCCAGGCACTACATCCATGCTATTCAAGCAGTCATTAAAGAAGAACCTATGTCCCTGACCTACAGCCTTCTGCTATTCAAATCTTCTGAGAGTGAAGATCATATACCAAATTAGTCAACTACATCATACTGCCTTCCTATAATTATGCAACCCTAGAAAAAGGCCACTGATCGTTCCATAACGCTCAAGTGTGCTTTCCTTGACTCACCTGAATGATAAGAGGGGGCGAGAATGGTCTAGTTCAGACTCATCCACATGAATTCCCAGCGAAGAGTCAAAATGATAGTAGTTCAAGATCCCTGCTTGGGCTTGGAAACCCCGAAACCCACAGGCTGCAGCCACTTGTTCTGATAGGAATGCAAGGTCTGAGGGGAAAGGAGTGTGGTGATTTGCTGAGTACTTCTGGAAGGAGGAGAGGGCGGGAGAAAAAAAAAAAGAAAGCCATACCCAACATATCAGAGCAGCAAATACACTTGGAAACAAACATTGAAAAAGAGCTCAAAAGCTTGGCTGATAGTCATGGAGAAGGACATCACCTTTACCTAGAAAATTATTACAACACAGGCAGAACCACAGCAAATTTACCTCCTATCACTGAATTTGTGGCCTAGACAGACTGCTAGAGATTCAATTAATTGTGAAGTTAATCATTATATCTAGATGCTGAACTTGAAATCAGTAATATTAGTACCAACATCCTGAGGATCTTCTCAGTCACAACCTGAAGCTGCCAATGGAAAGACAGTTCCATAGCACATCAGTGAGCTCCAAAACAAGCATCTTTATTCCTTCCATCAATAACAAGCAGGAATCAATTCCAAACCTACTTTTTCTCTCTCCCATAAGTCATTCTGAGATTACTGGAAGATAATAACCAAACTTTTATTAAGGCCATCCCATAACAGGTTGATCTGGTGAATAAAAGGTTGCAAGCAGATTTGGTTATCCGCAATATATAGATGAGATGAATATTCACTCTGCCAGTGTTTATCAGCCTCCATCTATCTCAGTCTCAGGAAAAAAAGTTTATTTTGATTAGGATCCTCAAAACAGCTAGTAGTTGGTAAGAATGCACTATAGTGGTTCAGACTCATTTAAGTTCAAAATCACATGAGCAGCAGTCTCTTCTTGCTCCTGCTCACCTCACCAAAGAAGAGTAGTTTCCCAGAAGTCACACTCAGCTTAAGTAGTTAGCAATGCTTTTGTAATCAACCCTTTTGGTAGGTAAAAATGCCACTTACCCTGAAATAGTTGCAGGTTTAGAGCTGAGTGTATGCTATCATGTTAACTTTCAAAGGAAAGAATGCAGCAATGAACTTCTGCTGTTAAACCCTTCACAGTAAACCAATACAGATTAAAATGCTCTTAAAAGCACAGTTTGTTAGTGCCTTTCCTCAAGACTGTCTTGCAGGATCATAAACATTTTATTCCATGATGTCCTTCTGTTTGCCATTCTGAGTGCTTATGGCTAAGAAAAATGGAGAAGAATTTAATCTCAATACCTTAGTATCCCAGTTATAATGGTAACCAAGGGTCACCCAGCGCAGCTTCTCCAAGAGACTCCTGGGCTCCCGTTTACTGGAACCTTTCCTTCTACAAAGACAAAATATAAAGAAATAGCATATGTGTTAATTTCTGAGGGGTCTTCTGGTAGTGCAGCATACAGTAATGAGATTCAGTCATCCATTTCACAGCCTATTAATACCAGTCAATGCTATTAAAACTGACCAATGCTAAACTTTTATTTTCAGTGCCAGTATCTTCTTCCACCAAAGGCCTTGAAAATTTAGTTAATGGAATGTGTGCAATCCATGAGGCCTACTGCCAACTGTTGTCAGTTTGAAAGCTTGTATTTTCAACATGGTACCTAAGAGATTATTGGATAGAAACACAATGAGCAGCTCAGATTAAGAAATCAGAATTAAACGTGTCCTATTTGAGCACTCAGAGTGAAAGACCAGAATCTAAAGATCTGAAAACTGCAAATGCAAGGGAAAAATATTCTAGGCACTTAATGGAAAATTACAAGAAAGGAAAATGAGTTGCCTGACAGTGAAGCATAGAATGCTGCCTCGTATTTCAAAGGATGATTAGTTCCACTACTTGGTACTTTGATAAAATGTCCTTAGGACAGACTGACTCACAGTAAAAAGCAAGACTTCTCTAGCTATGACCACATGTCAAGAAATCTATACTGCAGGTGTCCCCTTATCCAGATTGCTATGCAGGACAAAGAACTATTCTTCTCATGTGATAACCATGAAGGAAAGGGACTGAGTGGTCTGAAGCCACACACCAATTTACCATTCTTACTTGAAGGTGATGAAAGCAAGAAGAGGCTTCAAGGAGAGGCTTCTAGTACAGACTAGGGAAAAGCCCTTGAAATTACAGAGTATAAGTAACTAAATCAGACAGAAATATGTTAATGACAAATACAAAAAGGAAGGTACACATCTATCTTCCAGTCTACTCATTCCACCAATTTCAGCATACTTTACTCAAGCCAAGTCACTTGCTATGGTAAAAAAAGAAAAAGATAGAAAAGGGAAATATACTCAGAAGATAAAGAGTAGTACCAGACGGCTGGCTCTCATTTATAGTCTCATTAGTTCAGCATGACATGCTCTCTTTCACAAAAAAAGACTGATATCTGTGCTGCCATGGTCGAGTCTCAGCCAAACATCTGGATTTAATGTGCATTTCTACCCGGATACGCAGCTTGTTCCTGCCCCTCAACTATGCCATACTGATAGCTCCTAAGATAAACCAGGAACAGGAATAAAAGGCCAGTTTCTTTACCTTTAGTAATTTTTCTTACCTCACTGATTACTGAAAATAGTCTTTCCAATTTCCATCTGTCATAGGGTAACAGCAACTGCAATTACCATAAACACCAACACAATAACTGTCAAATACATGCTGCTTGGAACAATTTGTGTAGCCCACAAGCTGGTAACACAGTATTTAGAAAAAGGAGAGCCCACAGTTTGTTCTTGTACATCTTTCAACTGACAAACAATGTTCATAATGAAACAATTTTAGCATGCACCTTTCAAAAGTGGCCTTCTCTTGCTACAGTGCTAGACAACAGCGAGAGCCCAAATCCATGTGGGAAGTCCTTATTCCCAGAACTTGGTATTTTGATTTCACATGTGATTGCTAAGAAGAGGAAAGTTTGAGTGAGTGCTGTGTATCTGGACACAATGAGGTCCCACAAGAAAGCACAGAAAAGGTTTGGTATAACTATGTTAGAAAAAGACTGCATAGCATGGGAGCTTTGGTCTGAAGATCCCTTGTTTCTTTATTTGCTGGCAATGACTGCATCTATAAAACCCCTCCAGCCTTTTCCTTATAGACAAGGATGGATATATCTATATATCTGTATCTGCCTTGTGGCCTTTTATGCTTTTAATTGTCCCTAGCACCAGAGAAAATACTCAGGCTCCACTTTGTGAGGAAAGCATAGCATATATGTCTAGGAACTGTATAGATTCATCCTGCCTTGTGATTCCTGCATCCTGAAAAGAGCAGACCAGTCACGACCCAAGCACATGCATACATTATCCTGATGGCTTTAAACAGCAATAAAGTTGTAACCCATCTTGGAAGCAGACCTCATTTTAGTTAAGCACTGTTTCTCACCTCCCTGAAAGGCATTCTTTCCAGATAGTAGAGAGATTGCCTAGTTTCATCTGCTACCCCTAGGTGTAAGCACAGATATAGCAGTATTTGAAGACTCAGGTAAGTACTTCATAAAACTGCCAGGGTTGCTGTCAGCCATCACTCTTCCAAACACTGTTTTCAACTGAACTGGATTCAGCTGCAAATTAACCTCTGTTCTGATCATTCTCTGCACACAGGAGGTCCTGCTGGGAGAGGTCTGTCAAACTGGAGCAGTACCCCTCTTTTTTCAGCCATTGGGCACAATGCACAATCCTTTCACAGAACAATTTTTCACTCTTGATGGAACACAAAAATGGTGTCTACATTTCTGTAACTAATTCTCACTGAGCCTGGAAGGCACAAGTGAGAGTATAACTCCTCTCCTAGGTGCAAACAGTTAGAAGTCTCAATCTTGCTTTTGCATTCTATATCTTGTAGATGTCAAGAGCTTTTTTGAAGAAAAATCTCAGCACATCAACCTCATTAAGAGACTGAGGTGGAAGATGAGCATTGTAGGGAACTCTGGTTGCACCATCACACTGAACAGTCATCATGAAAAATGAGCAGTGAAATCAGTAAGATAACAATAAATATCCAAATAGCTAAAAGATTGTGTACTGTATACAATATATATGTGTTTTTACAGGTGCCTTTATTTAAGTTCAAGCTTTAAAAGACTTTTCCTCTTTTTAGAATTTCTACTTGACTTCAAAACAGGGACAAATTCTCCATTAAATTCCAAATCAGGTAGAGGAAAGGCATCTACATCAGCCACAGAATTCTGAACCTGAAGGAATCTTTCCGATTAAACAGGATTGCCATTAAAATGGTACATTTAATACATTTAATTCAATGTCATGCTGAATTAAGAAGAACGACAAACAAAACCAAAATGGAAGAATTACTTTAGAAAATATGAACACAGAAACTGGTAGATTTGAGAAGTTCAAGAAAGTAAACCTAACAGCATTTCAGTTACAGTGTACTGGGTCGATGACCTGACTGGGAAGAAGTGTTACCATTAGTGGGGAGTTTTGGAAAGGATCTGTTTTGCCTCAGGAAAACTGAGGCCTAGAGGGAGGGATTTCACAGTTCCACTCGTAGCTGAGCTGAGCAAGCTTCAAGCACCACATCAGCCAGGGCCACTATTTAACATTTCACCAATGGCTTCAGAACAACATGCTACTAGAAAATCCCATTGAAAATAAAAGCAGAGTATTGACAAGGATGCACATGAAGCTGTGAAATATCCATCTTTAACTTGGCATGTCTGACACCATCTGCCAGCACGTACACAATCTCCTTCAGCTTCCCTTCCCTGCTCCATTTTCTCAGACCTTCTCAAAGGTGAGGTCTGGCTCCATTAGTTTTGACCACAAAAGGTGACAGTGGACTTACCTCAGCTGCTCCTTGCTCTGTCCCCACAGGTCAGTGGTCTTCTCAGGAGCCATGTGCAGGTCCAGGTTGCAGACATTGGGTTTCTCAGGGTATAATTTGAGACACTGCTTCACCCAGTGACGCTGGCAGCCCGGGAGGAAAGGATTTGGTATGAAAATAAACCCTGACCCAAAGGAAAAGGAGAGGATGGAGACAAAGTAGGATTAGGCATTTCCCTGGGGTTTTTTTTCTGAATCTGAAGCAAAGGATAGGAATCAGAGATACTGAAAAAAACCCTTAGACATACAACCATTAACTGTGCGTATAAGCTGATGAAATCTATTATAGTTAAGTTAAAACTTATTGCTTTTTCCAGAAAAAAACAAACGGTGGCACAAGGTTGAAGGCAGAGAGGGCAGCCAACATTGGTCCAAACAGAAATTACAATAAAGTACATA
Organism: Trochalopteron elliotii; assembly: GCA_024734555.1. Lineage (NCBI taxonomy): Eukaryota > Metazoa > Chordata > Aves > Passeriformes > Leiothrichidae > Trochalopteron > Trochalopteron elliotii. The sequence goes on from JANPWX010000317.1 coordinate 2,008,530, forward strand.
CTGATTACAGGAGATAAAGGAGTAAGAACATGGAAATCCAATTGCTTTGGAGTAAATTTTATTTTTAAAATTATTCAGCATGACTTTTCTCTTAAGCCCAGCAAAGTTAAAGTAAATCTGGCATAGTTTTTCTACGCTTCAAATTAACTTTATCCCTGCTTCTGAACTTATACTGTCTTCCTATTGCTACCTCAGAAAGAAGTCCCTGGGCTGAACAAGTGTCTAGTAAGGTAAAGTGTCCTTCAGGTAAGTCTGGTTGTATCCATATTTGCATTTTGATATGGTAACACTCAGAAAGGGCCATGAAAGTCAAGTTATATCCCAATCCGCTTGTTGTTGACTGTGAATACTTTGCAGGCATTGTTAATTAACAAAACAAAATAAACATGCAGCTATTCTGCACATTCATTTAGCCAGGCACCTCAGGCAGGGTTCAAGCAGCAGTCCATATGAGAGATGCTATTAATCTGTACTGTACCTACTCTGAGAATCAAGGCACTCTCTCAAAAACTGTCAATTCAGTAACCAACACAAAATCCACATGTAAAGAGAGATAAGGGTGTAAGAGGAACAAAGGAAAAGGAGGTTTTAAGGTTTTGGCCTACTGTGTCTTTGAACTTCTCAGTCATATCAAGTAAACAGAGATAAAAATAGATGAAAAAAGAAGCAGTAAAGCTAGGAGTCTCACTAGGATACAAACTTGCCTTGTGGCCTTATGAAAGTAGTAATAAAAACATAGAAAGAGCTACCTGCCAGCACACCTCACATATTCAATTAAAGTAACTGGTTAGAAGAAAAGCCTTCAGTGTATTAATAACATATGGTCATTCACTTCACTCCGTTCCCTGCACTTTCTGACTATGGCAACCTTCTGATAGGTTTGGTTACAAGAAGTTTCTTTGACAGACACATTACATTTACTTTCTGTTGGCATCTGCCTAGAACAGAATAATAACACTGCCCTTCCTGTCTACAGGTTTTGATTTGGGGTTCTTGAAGCACTTTACTACATTGATGAAATTACACTCTACTATGTATGTATTATCCCCAGCTATTAATGAAGGCATTGAAGCCTGGAGAGTTACTTACAAACACAGATGAGAACAAGAATCCAGATTTTATGGCTTTTATATCACAAACTTAGAACATGCTCATGTGTCTCCAAACCTTGACCTAGGTTTCTCTTAAGAAACTAGATTGGTCTAGATTCACAAAAATAGTAACAACTAAAAAGTGGGTTGCTACTAGGCTTATTGCATCAAGAAAATCAGAAACTGAATTTCTAACAGTTGCAGAGTTTTACTGTAAAATTCTATGCAAACACAGAACAAAGACTAATAGTGCTAGAAATCAGTGACTTGCATACATAGGAGGGAGAAGAGTAAGAAATAAGAAATACAGCTCTGTAGCAATCTTTCTGAAATGACAGAGGAACACCACAAACAAACTTTGAAGACAACATAATTGAACCTCTTGGCCTTGAAAGATGTGGGATAAAGAGTTGTTCTTTGTGAATCTGTATACTAAAGGAAACTGTCCTGAGGAAGCAGATGCAATTCTCTTACTGCAGCACAATCTTGCTATGTACTACAAATTAATTTGCACCTAATGAAAGGGGTCTCCAACCTTAGTCAAAGGAAGGGTAAGATATGCAGATGTCTAACAACAAGAAAAACCTCTCCTAAAAAAAATGTGTCAGTTACAAAGATCCAAGGACAACATCACATGCTTCTCAGAGAACTCAGACCACAACAGAAATTGACCCAGACTCCTTAGTCTTCTATTTCGCTGTTTACTGTGGGGACAAAACCAAATTACTTCCCTTCCATTTGCTCAAAGAAAAAACGAAAGAAATTTATACTTCACTTAAAAGGTTATTGGGACAGCTGGTTACAGATCTCCTACTGTTTTAGGATGTCTAGATACAGGTAGCTGAAAAATGATAAATTATTATTCCCTTCAAGTCCATACAGGACTTGATTCTAAACAGGACCAACAATTTGTCAATGTATTTGCATTTCATTTTAGTAAAAGGTTTCCTTTGCCAAAGCAAAAGAGAAATGCCTCAAGTGGAACACCTGTGATTCCCCACACCCCCTATGTAATTACTAGGAAAGCTGTTTAGACAGACAGTAAATGACAGGCAGACCAAGCGAGGGCAGCTATAATATGACAGGTAAGTGGAACAAAACATTTATAGAGGCAAGAAAGGCTTCTGCCTCTTCTCCTGAAGTTATTCAATTCCCTGTGTATTAAACATCCCAGATGGGTAGTAGGGCTGCTTCAGTTTCAGAAATGCCAGGCTGGCTTCAAAGCAACCAAAACTCAGCCTCAGAAACTGACTGAGGTCCCACTGAACCAAATGAAACGTGAGAAAAAACATAATTAATCAAACAAAAATCTGTGAAATAAGGAGGATATGGGGAACTACAAACTCACTAGCCTTACCAAAACCCTTGATAAAATTATGAAGCAAATTTTCATGACAGCCACTTCCGGAGTCATGGTAGCTGGGAACAGACAGTGTGGAAGGCAAATTTTGTCCAACCAGTCTTACTTGCCTGCTACAGTGAGATGTCCAGACAAGGGGAAAACAGGGGATGATGTTTACCTTGGCTTAAGAAAAGTTTTCCACTTGGTCTTCTACAGCACCATTGGAGCCAAACTGGGAGCCATAAATTTTTGGGGCAAATTGAAAGGGTAAGCAAAAGGTGGCTGGATCACCAGGCTTAAAGAATCGTGATTTGATGACTCAAAGTCTAACAAGTGAGCTGCGTTCTTTGATCCTGGGCAAAGACTGATAACTATATCTACATCAATAACATGGATGATGGGATGTTCATCCTCATTTCACTTACAGATTACACAAAAGTGGATATGTTGGAAGCTACTGCTGCCCCTGAAAAGGACTTTGACAAATGAAAAATGGACTAAAGTGAACCTCAGAAGTCCAACAGTGGTAATTCTGCATCTGGGGCAGAATAACTCCATGCAACAGTATGGCCCAAGTGTCAAGAGCAGCTCCAAACCAAGGCCAGACTGCCTTGAGGACAAACTGTGAGCAGCAGCGAGGACTAGTGACACATCCTGGTGAGCACCACGTACAAAAATGAGAGAGGAGGGGAGCCAGATTCTTCTCAGATGTGCACAGCAAGATTATGAGAGACAACAGTCACAAATAAAAGCAATACATTTTTTTATTAGATATAAGGTTTAGGAAAAAAACATGGCCAAACATTGGTACAGGTGTCCAGAGAGGGTGTGTAATCTCTATCCCTGAAGATTTCCAAAATTTACCCATACAAAGCTCTCAGCATCCTGATCTAACTTGCAACTTCATCCTGCTTTAAGCAGAGTGTTGGCCTAGACCTCTGGAAGTGCCTTCCAACCTAATACCCCTCTGTGACTGTACCAGGTAAACTACAAACCTAAACCATGTTTCCATTTCTGAAATAACCTGCCTAATGAAATTACTCTGCATATTGAATAGGCCAGAAGGTTCTTATTCACTTGCTGTATCTGTGTCCGACACTGACAAGTAGATGTCACACTTCAACTGTGACACTACTGTACTTCAGCCAGCTACCCAATGTGCATGATACTGAGGAAAAACAGATTCTACAGAAATGAAGTCTCTGCCAAAGGCAACAGGAATGCATTCTCATGAGCTATGGTCTCTTTGATCTCACTGTGAAACAACTAGCTCTTCTCACCTTCATAAATATTGCTGTATCCCACCCTTCAGCTGATTTGCTCGTCCTCTTGCACTTATGACAACATTAAATTACACTTGGGCAAACCAAAATAGCTTTTTCAGGCAGGACAAGAAAGATAATACTGAAATTTCATTAATTCAAAGCAACGAGATTGTGTTTAATTTCTCATGAAATCAAAGGTACCTACCTGGATAGCCACTGAGGCCATAGGCTTTCCACTGGCTAACTGGCTGTAAACCTGCTGTGTAGGCATCTTGATCACTGACTGAAGAAATACTGAGCTGTGATCTGAACACCTGGCAAAAGAAAACAGATCTGGGTTAAAAAAGAGTGAGAAACACAAAACTCATCCAAAAATGGCATCTAAAAGGAAAAGTGCTACCATGCGTGAAGGTGACTCTCGTGCAAATGCCAAATGTACCACAGAACTACTGTCTGAACAGTTGTGACCAGGACAGGGCAAACAGAGCCAGTACACATTCAACATAAGAATCAAAAGGTACTTATGGGTTTTACCTAGGGATGAAATGTCCCCCACTCATAAAAAAACCCAAACAATATGTACCAATGGGAAAAAATTCATCATGATTTGTCCATTTCCACAGCCTCCACAGTACAGCTTCATCATTATAAGAACATTCTGGTAATTATCAACCTCCATTAGAGAGCAATGTACTCATAACACTTTATACTTTCTAAGAACATTTCAAATACAAGTTGCTCATGATCCTATAGGGTAGATGATTATTCTCATCTCTAATTTACAGAAGGATAAGCAGTGCAGCAACAAAGTAGTCAAAGGACTACAGAAACTCTGTCAATTCTGAATGTCACCCTGCCAATTCTGTTCTCAACAGCAGGATCAACAGCTCAAAGCTTGGCAAGATGTATTTACTTGACATACTCTCTTAAGTTGCAATAACACCTGTATTTAAGCTAATACTTGCTGAAAAAAACCCCACCAAACTCATTTGACTGTGTTCCCACTCCCTTCTTCCCTTAGGACAGGGAACTGTCTTCAGGAGGACAAGGTAAAGGCAGGTTGGTTTTGTTCTGGCCTAGTTCCCCAGTCCAGCTGCCCACGCAGCAGCAGAAAAGTACAGGCTCATTTAAGGAAAGAGATAGCCAGGCACAGTAGGAATAAACAGGCAGAGACTACAAGACTTTGTCTATGACAACTCAAAACGTGTATCAAATTAAGGCCTTCGCACACAGCCTCTGTGGTGGTGCATGTGTAATTCAGCCTCTTTGCAGCTGACACCTCTGGTTAACATTTTCTGAGCAACAGGACCAAATTACATACACAGAATTTCTAAGAAATTCCAAACTACTGCTGGACAGCACCTTCTGGCAATATAGTCAGTTTTACCCATTTTTCAGGTCTTTGTCAAAAGCAGCTTTGTGAGTGCCAGCCTTGAGCTTACTTCACAGTCCTGTCCACAGAGTGTCCCCAGGAAAGCTCATCCTCTGACCAAAACTCTGCCACCTCACTGCCTGCTCAAGTGCTTCCACATCAGCTATTGCCTGGGCTTCTGGAGAACAGGAAATGTTTCTGTGCTGAAGAATTACATGTGCTGAATCAGTTAAATAAGCCTGGTAACAGGGCAGATGGGGTATGTCACACTTCACTGAAGAGTTCACAAGCTTGAAGCAGTTTTCTGAGAAAAAAGAAGCAATATTATCTGAGCCAATCTGCCTGGCCTGTAGCTCTTAAAGAGAAAAGCCAGGTGGTTTTAACCTGGGGGAAAGAGGAATAAAAGATGTTTTCACTAGTAAGCTGTCACCTGCTCTGAGAAGGTAACAGACACAAAAAGAATCATATTGAGAGAAGACAGATCCTTGTGATGTTTTCAAATAGTTTGAATTTCCCAGAAGAGTCATAATACTGTAATCCTTTACCAAATACAGGATTCCTGCAAGCTCAAGAAAGGCTGAAATGTTAACAACTTCCTTGATTAATTCTAATGCCTCTAACAATTTCATATGGGAAAGGTTTTGTGTGCCATTAGCAACAGCAAAATTATAGTCCAAAAGGACAGAAAAACAAATAGCTTAACAGGACACTAAAAAAACCCAACTAAGCATTGAAACTCTGAAAACTTCGGCAAAGTTTCATTTTAATTATATTCCTAACTCCTTTTTTTGACATAAGTTCACAAGTAGAAAATCCCTGTTTAACACTTTAGCAGATATGTGTCAATCTTTTGCGAGGTGCCAAAACAGAAGACAAGTTTTAAGGATCACTAAAGATGAAGATGATCACTTCACTGATCTTCATCACTGAAGATATGGTAAACTACTATGATGGCTACTACTTTCAGCTATGCTGATGACTGCACTCCCCAACCCACTGTAACAGCTGAACTCGTCCTGATGACTAAGCCAAGCATTTACTATACAGGAGAGAGAAAGGGAAGGCAGCACAGCAAGGGGAAGCTGATTTCCGCTCACCCAGGTATTTCAGGGCTAAGACAAGGGCCAGCAGGCCCAGAAACAGTGTCAGCTCCGAGAGTGAAACTTGGGGTTTTTATGTCCATACGTTCCGCTGCTTAAATATCACGTGGTTCTTCTATTAGAGGCTTTGAAGAGCCCTACTGCAGTGTAGGGAGCTAATTAAACATTCTGAAAGTAAATATAAGCAGAAGTAGTAAATCTGTGTCTAGGCATGGCGCTGGCCAGGGGCGGCTGCACGGCACCCTGTGCCCTCGGGCAGCCTCAGCCCGGCTTCGGGGCCCGCAGGCAGAGAGGCCCCGGCCCGTCCCAGCTGCCCCTCTCGGGTCCCGCCCTCACTTTTAAAACACCACAGGGACCCCTAAGAGGCTCAGCGCTCGAGTGCAGCGTCTTCTAGCCAGAAACGAGGTGGCATTAGGGATTCGGCATAGGGCACGAAAGGAAACAGCAGGTGGAGAGAAAAGCCGTGCACTGAGACACGGCGCAGAGGGCAGGACGCGCTCCGAGCCGCTCGCCGCGGGGCACGGGCAGAAGCAACCCAGCATTACCTGGCCCCCCGGCGCGGAGAAGTCCACCACGCCCCGCAGGTCGGACGCGTCGCGCTGTCGATAGAAGCGAAAGAGCCGGCGGAACGCATCCTCCCCGCCCTCACGGGTCAGGGCCCCCGCCGCCATTTCGGGCCGGCCGGGGCGGGGCCGCCCCTCCCTCTCTCCGTCCCTCCCCCTC
>JANPWX010000317.1:2015821-2038236 GCA_024734555.1 Trochalopteron elliotii
GGGGGGGGTCGGGCCAGGGCGGCCGCGGCTGCGCGGAGGCGCCGGGCCCGGGTAACCAGGTGCGTTTTCCCACAGAGGAGCTGAAGGAGTACTTCTCCCAGTTCGGCTCGGTGCAGAGGTGCCAGCTGCCCTTCGTGAGTACCCACGCGTCCTCCGGGCCGCTGTTCGTGTCTTCTCGGCGAAGTGGGGAAGGTTGAGGTGTTGCCCCGAAGCAGCTTCCCCGCTTCCTCGGAGCTGCAGTCTGGACTCCTCGTCTTGAATTCTGAGAGGTTTTCAGTGCTCTCTACCCTTAGCTCCTTCCAGGAGCGCCGCCACTTGTCTGCGAGCGCTTGGCCTTATTGAAGCTTAGTGGTTTCCATTGGCTTGCAAAGCGATTTACAAAGTACATCCTTCACATCCTGTTGATGCTGCCATTTCTGAATAATTATTCTAAAAGTGCTTTGAGCTTCTCTGTCATCGTGTTACCATTCTTCTGACAGAGAATAAAGTTTTTGTGTGCTTGGTCTGACTGGCCAAAAACTAAAGATGCAGGTATGAACCTACCTTCTTTCCCTGCTATGGTTTCAGACCCTATCCAGACTGCAGGGCTAACACAACCCATAACCTCTGCAGGGTGCTGACAATGCCTCTGTCGTTTAGGCTGTTTATCTTCTGAGTGTATAGGTCGAGAATCATAGTATCTAGTGTACCTTTTTAGAGATGAACAGTCAAAAAAAGTGTTCTTTTGCAGGTAAGTTGCAGGCCGTTGCTGAAATTATAAAGGTTCTATCTGCTTGTATTTCTCCACGTGAAGTAATCCTGTTAAATTAAGCTCAGTGTGTAGTGAACTTCAGTTAGTGAGCTGATGGGTTTACTCTCCGTTGAGGATTAGTTTGGAAATGGAGAAAGTTTGAAACAGGCTGGTTGTTTTGAACTCTTGAAGCTTAGGTGTTTGCCTCTCAATTTTTTTTCGTCAAGCCCAGGTCACACTGCATTGTTTTGTTGCAAAGTGTCTGGTAGCTCACCACAAACCCGCCTCCATCACTGATTCAAATTATGTATGTTGTGTACGTTTAGATTCAGTGATTACTTGAAGAGTTTCATTAATGCTTAAAACCCAGAAGTACAAAAGTTGCCAGTGCAGGACAGCCTAATTTAGACATCACCGTGATACTAAAACCAGGCAGTACCTTGTAGGTGGTTTGGAAGTGTTGCCAGTTATGCCTGATGATGAGAGTGGCTGAGCTGTTGTGGGCTCTGAGTGGGATCAGACTAGGGGTAGAAGGCACTTAGATACACCTGCTTTTCCTCATTATCACCTGTTTATTGACAACTGTCTTTTCTGACTGGCAAATTATTTCTAAAAATAACTTTTTTCTTTTCAGTGCAGTTAGTGCTTGTCATTCTGAATTGCATTCTGGTTGTGTAGTCTCTTAAGAAGCTGCATTATCTTGCTGAACGTTTTTCAAGTACTGTGGCCATTTAAATATCAGTTGTGTTGTGACTGGCTTATTAGTAGATAAATACTGCAGTTTGAAACTACTGTCTATACATTATTCCAGGCTTCAACTATATCTTAAGATTGTGATTGTTATTATTGCTAGATTCAAATTTAAAGGGATGTCGAACAGCCTTGCAAGACCCCCCATGCTGTCACTGACAGCAAATGTCTTAGGGTGAAAAAGGCTCCTGAAACACCAAGTGTGCCAGTTCCTCTCATAATGTCCAAATCCTTAAATTCAATATCAGTAGAAAGTTTTTAACAGCCTATGTGAATATTTCCTGTAGTAATTGCATTTTGTTTTTTAACTGGTAATTAGGACAGAGATACAGGCTTTCACAGACGTTATTGCTGGATTAAGTTCTCAACTCCAGAGGAAGTTCAGAATGTGTTACAGAAGGACTCCCACATTCTTGAAGGTTCCAAGGTAATGTGCTCGTTCCTTTAATGAAGTAGTGTGACGAGTTGACTCTAATTCTGCCTTCAGCTGGACACAGTAACATGAAAATATTACCCTATTCTTTCAAAGTGTGGTTAAGGATTTTGTCACTCAGTGTGCCTTTAAGGTGTTTTGAATTGTTACCACTTCTGGTTATTCACTCCTCTCAACTTGTTAGGGGTCAAGATCGTAAGAGATACCAGAGAGATCACACTCAAGAGACCAAAAACTCCTGCTATGCTAAAGTAATGTGAATGCAGTAAAACTCTTTTGCTCTGCAATGAGTTTGCAGTTTGTAATGCAGGTTTTTGCACGTGGGTTCCAACATCTGATCTGGATGTTGAGTGGCAGGGGGAACATGATAAAGAAAGTGATGCTAAGTTTCGAACTTTAGTGAAATTTATTTTTCTTCACCTGTCATTTCATACAGGAGAAATCAGCTGCTTGCTTTCATGTGTTCAAGACAACTATAAATTCCCTTTAGTGTAAGGTTTTGTTCTCTTCATCTTTAATATATGTTAGTAAAGGAAAAAATACAAGACTTTGGCAATCTCAGTCCATTAGTGTATGGTATCAAGACAGTGTAATGGTCTAGTACACATAGAGAAGTGTCTGTCCTTGACTGGTCAGCTAGTACCAGACAGCTCTATCCTCCAGCTTCACTCCAGCACAGAAACAGAGCAAAGCCATCTCACTGCTTTCCCAACATTTGGTGTGCAGTGGTGTTGACAGATAAGGAATAAAGAACAGTGAGTCAATGGCTGCCCAAAGCTATTGATTTATTAACAGCTCTCATGTCAAAATAATTCAAAACTTGCATCTGGTATGTTTCCTAAATAGGGGATTTTCTTATAGACTTTCATGTGCTTCACCTGATAAAACTACTCAGAGAGCGTACCACAGAGCGAAGCCATGAACAGCAGGCAGGCTGGTGTATCAGACACAATCAGTTCAAGCCTTTGATTAATTAATAAAAATTCTTCAATATCCTTTTGTCAACTGGTTTCTCATTTTGAGACTTGAAATGCTACGAGATAGTAAAAGGAATTGACAAGAGACTTAAGTGATGCAGTATTTTTATTATGGTAAAGTATTTCACTTGCCATGGTTCATATTACTGTGTAAGTCATTGCTGGTTGTGGTTACTCCAGTACCTATATCCATGAAGAAGCAACCTGCAAGTTCCAACTGTGGTACAAAAATGGGAGCAGAAATGAAGACTTCTTAAACTGGGATTAGACTGGCAGTACCCTGGTCCTTTGTGGAGTCCCTTCAGCCACTCAGTGTAATACCCAGGGTCTGGCCTTGGCAAGACAGACCCTAGCTACCCCTCGTGCCTGAGGGGATACTTCCAGTGTGCTCTGCACACCATGGTTTGGTCGGTTCTGCCCCTCCCCTCAATGACCTTGGCCTTGTGGTTCCTTTCCCCTCGGTGTGTCTCCATTGGCTTCAGGTCAATGCCCTTACCTGCCCTTTGCCCTGCCCCCAGACCCTCCACTTAAGGGGAGATGGGGGTGGGGTATTCTCTCTCTCTCTCTTTGCTGCCTGGGGTGGTGGGGGGGGAAATAGAATGGACCCTCGTGCTTAACGAAACAGAGACTTGTTTCATCTGTTTCCCTGCCGGTGCCTGTACCTCCCTGGACACGATGAACACTGTAGCCACGCGATGCTAGAGTCCTTCATGAATTGTGCTGAACTAGGATGTTATCTGTATGCAATTATCAAATTACGTACTAGAAATAGCATAGTATTTAGTGTCAATTTCCTGGAAATTTTTGCTGCTTTTTATTCTTGAAGCTGTAAGGATAGCCACATGCACCTAACTGCCTAGACTTCAAAGATTACACTCTCACAAGATGTGCAAGCCAAGAGGCTTCTTTATAGTGAACTAAAAAGCAGGAGGCGTTATTTTCATTTCTTAAAAAATGCGGGCTTCTGTAAAATATGTAAGCGCTTTTCCCACTTTTTTCTAGGCTAGGTTTAGACAGATGCTTTTTATTAATTTCAGTTGAAAGGACAAGCTTTTAAGATGCATTTTGCTGGTACAGCTAGCAATTGCTGTGCATATATATTCAACTTTCCTGTCAGGAAAGCCTGGGCTTGGGGATTATGAAACTGAATTGGTTTTAAACATTTCTGCTATCCATATCAATGTTCTGGGTGATCAGAAATAAAAAGTAACAAACCCTCTTGCCTAGCTAACTTCAATAATTTCCATTGTTTTCAGCTCGCTCTCAAACAGCAGATCCGGAGAAGACGCAGTCAAAGAAAGAATCCACATGAGTGAATGGTGGAAGGAGGCTTTATTTCACTAAATGTAAAGAAACTAAAATAAAGATTACTGAGAAACTATGAATGAGTACTTGTTTTAAAACAGAATCCAGCTGTTTCTCCTCCCTTGTTCAAATAAACTGTAATAGCCACACTAAAACACAGAATCATTAACACCCCAGCATCTGTTACAGCATAAGACGATCATTATATACAGCAGGAAAGCCTTTAACAGGTAAGTCAAAGTTTTAGCTACCTACAAAACCTAAAGCTGTAAGAAGGGGGCTACATTCTTACCCTGAGATGCTGGGCAACGGAGAATCAGGAAAGTCAAAGAACTTGCTAAAGAATAATTAATTCCCTTATGAAATGTTTCAAGGTGGTGTCCATGTCTTCTCTCTCCTCGGGTCCCTGTCCTGTGTAGAGGAATCTGCGTGTGTGTATATCCACATGGCCCGAGTTGTGAACTGTGTCTTACAACGCCATCCTGTACACCCAGTATTAAAAATCCTTTTGCATGAAGTCCAAGCTTGCAGTCCATTTCCCTACCTCTCAAGGAGCAGAGGCATTCAGTCCTTCCTCCTCTTTTTGCTCTCATGCTCATGTTCCTTAGGGCGGCTGCTGTCCGATGGCCGTTTGGAACCACCGTGTTGCTTGGCTTCTTCCAGAAACTTGTCCAAACCAAATGGATCCTCCTCAAATTGAACTGGTCCATCTCTGCCCCTGCCTCTGGTGTTACGATCCGAGTTAGAAAACTCTTTGTCAGGAACAAACCTGCAGGAGAAGATGATTATCAGTTGACTATCTTCATAGTACTAATTAAGAGTATTTCTTAAATTTATTTCTTTACCTGTTGGTCTTTATTCGAGCCTCTAGATCATCACCATACATGTCCTTGTCCACATTTTTACTTGGCCTGTAGATGTTTTGGGCCATATCCTTGCCACTTCTCCAAGGCTGGTCATAAACGTTATAAATTTCATCCTCTCCTCCATGAAAGCCACTGTCCATACCCTGTGAAGACCAGCAGAATAGCACAAGTAAATTGACAAAACATCAGCTAACTTATTTTAATGACAAAATACAGTGATGATGTTACAGTTACACAAAGATGATACGGTGTGATTTACAATTTATTTCAAATGACTCCAGGCACTTAATGAGGATGTGAGTGGGCTTGGGTCTGGGATTAAGTCCAGAGAACATGACATTACAAGCCTCAGTCCTACTCTTCCAGATAGCAACAGGAAGGATTACAGGCCATCCACATTTCAGAATAATGGATCATTTCAGTCTGCCCTGCAAGTACAGCTGTCTGTAATAGCTAAGTACAACCATACAGAAATGTGTATTATTCAGAATTTCTGGAAAACATGATTTAAGCTGACTGATCCAAATCACACAGAGGCTTATATAAACTCTGAAAGTAGAAGTGTCTGCTTGTTCTTTTTTGGTTCATCAGCTTTCCCTTCTTGCCTGCAAGTCTTTCATTGGAGACATGAAAAAGAGTGATTGACAAACTGCACGTCTATTGAGGGATTTGCTGAAGCCCAATCTATTTTGTCATCTCTGAATAGTATAAAATTCAGGGAAAATAAATGTTGCTGTTAACTGTTTATATCTTCAGAAGTATTAACACAAGCAGTATTGGGAATAGAAAGTATTTACTTGCTTCTCTCTGAAAGCAGATTTCCTATTCAGTCAGTACATTTGTACATGAGAAGAAAATGAGGTCACTGCAGCTTGAAGGCAAAATAGTTTTTCTCCCCACTCCTCAGTGAGAAAAATCACAACAAAACCACTTTAATCCAGCTATACGCTTAGAATATTCAGGGGGTTATTTTGCATAGGCTCTGGATAAAGGAAATCAATAGTTTCCCAATCACTTATGTAAAGAATTTTTTTCTGAATGTATCCACACCAACCATGAGAACAGGCTCCCTTTAGTATTCTAGCTGTACCCACAAAGAAAGGATGAGCATGTTCTCATAGAAAGCTACACAGCTGTGAAAATTTACCTTGCTCTGGTTGAACAGCCTCTGGTCATACTGGATTTCATTGGATGGCCTGGGGTTGGGTACCCCCAGGGCAATAACTTCACTGATGTCTCTGTTCTCATTTCTTTGCAGCTTTGACCTGAATTAAAAATTTGAAAGTTTTATGAGGTCAGTAAACTATACTGGTTGACATGCTCAATTGCAACCTGATCCTGTATTTCTTGCTAACTATTTGCCTCAGGAGCCAGATTCTGACTGTTGTTCTTCCTTACTAGGTAACGTTTAAAATTTGTCTCCTGGCAAAGGAAACATTTGGAAAAGTTATGTACAGCTGGGCATGACATTTAAATTTGCTTTCCACTATCTGCAATTCACATCAGGCTGACTTGGTCTAAAATGTCATATTTATTTTTTGCAAGAATCAGTATAGTTAGATTCTGGAAAAGCCAAGCAATCCAATTTCAACATATTAGAGACTTTAAGCATCCAGAAACCATTTGCACTCAGAAATCTCAGTGGCTTCAGCTACTAAGATACTTCAGCATACCTTCATAATCTAAGCTTACTTAAAATGAATAGCTTCAAGAAACAAAGCCACTATTGGTAACTCTGGTCTCACTATAATTACAAGATTCAGGTTTCAATCTCTGCTGTCAACATGTTAATTTAACCTGAACATACTGAAGTCCTGCTGAAGAAAAACCCACCCAAAACCAACACAGCACACCCCTCTCTCCCATTCACATGGAAAATTCTATGTTTTGAAGAGAGTACTGCAGTATTTTAGCACCTTTTCATACAATGAACGAACTGTGCTTCATACCAGTGACTGTCTCCACAAGATACAATTCAGGCACTTACATCAAGAAAACGAAGCCCAGTAATAGGTGCCTGGTGGGAAAGCCAGTGCCAGTACAGGAAAAACCAGCTTTTTTTAGTGACTCACCTTTTATCAGGGGCTGCCCGGGAAAGATTTCTGTCATGCTGTCTCTCTTTGCGCCGGTCATGTCTGATTTCGTCTCTTTCTCTAGCTTCTCCATCCTCTGAACAAGTACAAGATTGCTCATTATAGACAAATATTTGAAGTTTGAATTAATTATGCCAGACATTGGCACAGAAATTCAATTCAGTATTCTTTTACAGAAGAGTACTGACCCTTAGCACTATTTAAAATGTTACACTTTAAATAAACTGAACACACGAACACTACAGCATTCTTATGCCCCAAGCAAGTGACTGTCCTTGGTAAGCCAAAGCAGACATATCCTAACACTGTGTTCTTCCAACTTTCAATAGCTTAGAATAATTGTCCATCTAGGGATTAATATCCTAAAACATTTACAGATCATTATATCATAATTCTAAGCATAAAAGTACCATTGAAACATGCAGAGATGTAAGTGTTTTGAAGAACATTCTGTGATGCAGTATCAGTGACGAGGAAATCACTCAGGTTGGAAGGGAGTCTAATTCACAACCTCCTGCTATCAACACTGAATTCAAACCAGGTTGGTCAGGGCTTTTTCCCCACTCAGGTGAGCAAAATCTGCAAGGATAGAGACTGACAGATTTCCCAGGCAACCTGTTCCACTGCTGTTTGTCCTCATGGTGAAAATTTTTCTCCTGACACATAGTTGAAACCTCCTGCTTCAACTCTTGACCACTGTCTCATTCTTCCACTATGCAACTTGGCGAAGAGCTCTGATAATCATTTAGGGATCACGATGGGGTGACCTTGTGCGTAACCTTCCCATTATCTGGCCCCGATGGCACATCATCTCCTAGCAGAACAAGCCTCATTCTCTCTGCATCTCCTGAACAGGCAGTTACTTGAGCCCCATGACCATTCTGATGGCCTTCCACTGAACTGACTCCATTTATCACTGTCTTTCTTGTACCTGGAGGCCCATAACTGCACGAAGTATTCTAGATACAGTCTAACAGGGCACCAATAAAATGAAATTATTACTTCCCTTGACTTACTGGTTACACTCCTGCAGATGCAGCTTTGTATGCCCTTAGCATTACTGTTGCCAGGGCACGCTGCTGGCTTATATTCAACATATTGTCCACTACAACTCCTGAGTCCTTTCCAAGAGAGTGGCTCTCCAGCTGGCCAGCTCCCAGCCTGTTGGTAAGAGGTTAGTACAACCCAGCTGCAGGATTTGGCATTATATGACCATATCCCTCCACCTTCTGGAGAGATTGTAACTGCTCTTTAAGTTCATCATCTTGATTTTTGAAGTGTAATTTCAATCAGAACATCAGACTTATCACAATGGAGACAATTTAGTTAGGCTGGCAGCAGGGTTTTTTGGGGCCTACTGCCTAACAAAATTGCAGCTCTGCAAGGTCAGTTACAAAAGTGCAAGAGCCAGAATACTGCATTTGCCAGCTTTCAAAACTTAAAGATGGTTTAGTTCTTCTAAACAAACCTGCCCTTCATCTGCAGTAAGCATAAAAAATTTGTTTAGAACTGTCCATGAAAGCCATCACTTGCACTGATGCATTATTAACTCCAAAATTCTCAGTGTCCTAAACCTGTATACACCAACATACTGATGTGAGGTTAAAACCTGCATCCCATCAAACCAGCCAGTGAATTAACCAGTGAAGACACGAACTGATGTTCTACTTAAAAATTTCACCTAGTATTTAGATATTTTAAGTTCTCATATTATTGCTTCAAACCCACACTTCCCAGCATTAAAAAAAGCCACTGCATCTTAATGACAAAGAAATGTACCTTTTTCAACGTGGGTTTTGATCCCTGCTCTTCTCTCCCTGGCTTTCTGAGCCATTTCTCGGAGCTTTTCTTCGTGTTTCTCTTTTTCTTTCTGAGCCATTTTCCTCTCCACCTGGGCACGCATCTCTACTGCCTCACGAGCCTGCACAAATAAGACATGGTTAAAAATACAGAGAGCATACCACCTGGGATACAAGCAGATCTGTCATGGAGTTAGCCAGCAAACAGGACAGAAATGAAGCCAAAATTAGGAAGCTTAAAGCCCATCAGCCACAGCAGTCAGAGCTGAGAGACAAGACCCATGACTTCCAATAACTTAACCCATGCTGAGCTCATGATTCAGAGATAGTGTGAATAAGACCTTAAGTCTTATGTTAGCAAAGAAGCAGGACAAATCAAAAAGCTATAGGCTATTCACAGCTGATTTTCTGAAGGAAATTAACATACAAAGATGGTAAAACTATATAGAACAAAACAATTTAAAGAACTACCTGACCTTTCTGTCAGCAATGTAGAGTGCCTCAGCAAGTTTGGCAAAGTTTTCATTAATATGAACAGTCTGCAATCCTCTGCCATCTGCAGCCAGACGCTTATCTAATGGAATGGTGTAACCCTACAGTGGGAACAGAGAGACAGTTAATCACAAACAGTATTTGTAATAACAAGCATTATTATATTTGTTGTGTAAGAAAACAAAAACACATAGAAAATTCACAGCCCATCATTTTACCTCAATGGATCTCTTTTTCATATGTACTTCAAATTTTTGCCAGGTAATACAAAGCTTCACTTCAATTCCACCCTCCCACCAAATCCGAATCACAGCTTCCCTTCAAGGTTCATCTTAGGACAAAAGGCAGTTTTCAACTGATAAGGTACATTTTTTGCTTTGTGTTAAGAACTACGGATAATTGCTTCTCAAGTCTCTAAGCTGTTTTACCATTTTTTGCTTAATAATTGTTTTACCTAAACTGTTTCCGCACCTGTTAAGAGATTAGCTGATTCAAAATGAGAAAGTAAGGGACAAGGCAGCCAGCAAAAGTAAGACACACTAAATGCCAATTATATTTTCCAAAGCTGAAACTTAAAATTATTTATAGATTATATTTTAAGGCTTTTTTAAGTGAGCTTTACAAAATTTTTGCTTTGGTTTTAGCATCTGTAACCTAAAATTTGATCTCCTAATTAGCGTCAGTCCCAGTTAAACAGCTGTGTTGGGGTAGGGAAAAAAAAATAACATGCAAACATGCAGCTTTTCCTTCCTCCATTTAAAGAGGCTGTCTCAGGACAACAGTTTAGTACGTTTCAGAATGATTAGACCAGTTACTGCAGTAAATAAATTCTCCCCTCTCTAGGAGCATAAACTTAATGGCTGATAAAAGTCAAAAGGACAGGACATACCTACTCAAACAAGGAACAAAAATAGCTAGCTGACCAGTGATAAAAATTAATTAATGAAAGAATGCAACAAGGAAAACTTTCCAGAAATATGAACTGTAGTATTAAAAAGAAACATGCTTGGGTCTCTGATACTCTGCTCTTTTTCAGTTTAGATGGCTTTACTTTGTGGCCTTGAGAGATTTTGACTTTAAACTGCACTATTATGTGGATTTTAACTAATATAACTTTTTCCTCTCAAAATTTATAATCTCTGCCATGAAGTAACGTATTTGCCCTCAGTTCTATACTCTCAATTGGACAATCCTTATATCCCAAAATGAAGAAAAATGAACTGTATCACTATGTGTTCTCCATGCTGGAAGCAGTCAGTTTACCTAACTCTAGATATTTAAGATCAGTATTATTCAAGCTTAAATCATTCACAGAAATTTCCCACCAGGGTGCAACATTAGAAAAATAAATTTACAACAACTTAATTACCTTTGCGTTTTTCCAGTTTGAAATGCACGGAGGAATTTTCCACTCCTGCTGCTCTTTCACAGTCATCTGATTTAAGAGAAGAAGCAAAGTCATCTTCAGATTTACAGTAAAAGCAAATACTGTTTTCTTTCTCAAATGCAGCTATGAAACTATTGAAGTAAGTTAGAGTAGAAAGTTCAGGACTCCACAACAAAACCCCAACTCTTCTTAGCAGCAGTAAGATTACAAAATCAAGGAATGGTTTGATTGGAAGGGACCTGAGAGATCAGCTGGTTTCAAACGCTCTGCCATGGGATTTATTTTTGCACTGTATCTTTGCCAACACTGAATAATGTCCTGATGGCTCTTCAGCATCCTCTTAAGCTTTCATCACACAGGCCATACTCACAGCCAGCTTGTTAACATCTGCACATTTAGCACCTATTCAAGTTGTACCAAACTCCACTAGCTCATCTCTCAGAAGAAGATGACACAAGTTAGTGTTATTAAGGATTAGCTTAACAGTGCTAAAAGCACTGTTAACAGTTGCTAAAAGCAACATTTGAGTAACCAGGCGAAAGCCTTGGTCAACTCAATTCATGCCATGAACAAATTCAGCAATGCAGTCCTGCATAAAATATATCAGACGTCTACTCAACCTTTTACAAGATAAAAAGACAGCTACTTTCAGAACTGCCCAAAAGGAAAAAAAAAAAAAAAGAAAAAAAAACCAAACAAAAAGACTGCACTGGACACCAAGTTTATCACTTCACATCAGAAGATCAGTAAGGAGAAGGTACACAGAAATGAACTAGATCAAAGAAGAATATGGGGGCCAACCTAAGCATTCAAAACTGAGAACATCATGGCATTTCATACCTTTCTACTTGGAGAGTGCATGACAGGTGCTGGAGGAGATGGTGGTCCTCGTGGAATCTTCTTGTTAATTCTGAGCAATTAAGAAAACAATTACAGTTACAATCAGCGTGTTGCACAGAAATACACTTCAGAATCTTCCATTTGCCATGAACAAGCTGTGAATACTTACTTGAATCTTGGAGGCTCCATAGGGTCCTTCTGCATTTCCACCATTCTAATAACTCTCTGTTTTGCACCAGAGTTGAATGCGACACCTTGCTGAGATGGTGTGTACCTGAATAAAACACAGTGCTCAGTTCTCTGCACACAGCTAGATATTCTTTTTCCACCTCCATTTTTACTCAGTTCACTGCTCTAGCTGCAGTTTCATTTTATCCACAACAGTTTAAGACTATCCCACTATAAATGTCAGCAGCAGCTAACTGCACAGATGATGGATACTGCACAGATAAGTGCAGACTCAGTTACACCAGACAGAATGTAACTTCTCTTCAGTGCTATATTCTCCTGTTTCAACCTAGATTCTGAAATAGAAGAAAAACAGGTACAGTACACATAGCTTGTCATATTACTCCCTACCTATGTCTGTGAAGCTCTGGTGTCTTCTAACTGCTCATTAAGAATCTCTTCACATACTTTTTTTCATGATTAACCTCAAGCCAAGTGTAACCCTTGGCTTTAAAATTAATGTGTTTGAAACAGAAAATCAATAAATAAGTCGTAGCCTCCTCATAATTCCAATTGTATCCAACTGTTCATTTTCTGTGAGGAAAGATCTTTGTTACATGTCGTGTTATGGCTTGAAACTTGCAGTAAATACCTCACTTTCAGGGCAGCATCATTAACAGTGATCCCTGGCAAATCTGTGTTTTGTTGCTAAAACAATAACCCCTCCAAAGTGCCATAACTCACGACATGTTAAAGACGTATTTCTACACACTTCAAACTAGCTGATCGTTAGTGGGTTAATTCAAAATACAGAAGCCAGTTTCATATTCCTTACAAAAGGACAGAATTCAAGAGGAATTTCTGCACTCAGAAATTCAACAAATATGCCAATTTTAATCTATTTTGTATATCACAACATCTTACACAAACAGCAGCACTACATACCGGATGTACTGTGCAGGAGCTAGTTTGTCAGCAGCTCGAACTGGCATGGCTGCTGCAACTTTTTGGGAGACTGATTTTTCCAAGGCTGCTCTTGTCTTCTCTGTTATCTGAAGAAAAAATACCACAGTGTACATCTCATCCCATTGCAAGACATAAAGCATATCACTGCTAAGTAGGCACATCAGTGCATACGATACCTCTCTAATTGCTTCCTCGTCTGGTCTTTGCAGCTCAGGATCATCCACATTCATGACCTCTTTTGGCACAAGGTCTGTGTACTTGCTGTATATAACCTGGAAGACATTAGATTTTAGTAGTGCTGGTGAACAGGAATAAATGCACATATATCAAAGGAAATGTTTCAGGCTTAGACTATACTTTGAGTACTAATTAAAATTAATATATAACTATAAATGTATTACAATTACATGTTGTTCAATTACTCTCATAGAAGAGCTGGTTACATACATACTCTGGACCCCATTTTACAGATGGAATAATCGAAGAAACAAAGCAATCTGATTAAATATAACTGTGTAAGTTGCTCTCAGAACTGGCATTAGACAGCAGTTTTCTGCTTCCCATTCCTAGTATTTTCCTTTTTTAGGAATCCCAAACTGATAAAACCCCGCACATGTTTACTTTTCTTTTCAAGGATTACTCAAGAATTTGATACAAGTATTTTCCAGCATCTGGATTTTTTATTTCATTATGTTTACTGTTTTCTTGAAAAAATAAATACTTGAGAAATCTGGTCTTGACACTTTCCCTTATATAGGTACTTGAGTTTTCACACACAACACAGCTAGCTGCTGGCAGCTTTAAGTTGCAATTTTAAGTACCGGGAAAGAACACTATCAGATGGCTTCAGGGAAAAATGTATTGTATTACATTAATGCTTCACATGTATCCAACAAAACAGGAAGTTTTACTTCAAAGGGTTATAAGTCAAGAACTATTATTTCAAGTTCATTATACAGTACATGTCCAACTACAAAATTAACCTTTAGCCTCAGCATTAGTTAACCACACGAGAGCCATTTTCTGCTTCTAAGCCTTCACTACTAAAATTTTAATCCTTTGAATTAGTATCAGTAATATTCTAGTTCCTCAGATTCTGAACGAAGGACATCTGAAGAGAAGTGTTCCTCCAAGGTAATTGACTTGTAGGTCCAAGTGTCTTGCTGAAGAAGAGTATGAAGAACAAAGCATGTTGAAGAAGCTTTAGAGCATCCCAAAAGACAAAAAAAAAAGTAAATAAAAGAAGGTACTCCTTGTGGTGGCCCAAGAGCAATCTAAAAACTACTTTACACTGAGGTACAAATGATCTATGTGAACTATTTAAACTCTGAAGCATTGTACCCAAATGACAAGATGCTTTATTATGGAAGAAATATATAACAGAAATTAAACTGTCCTGAAAATACAAATATTTCTGTTGCCATCGAGAACTTTATACACTTGCATGTTTTAATTGCAATCACTTTTCTGAAGTGATACAAAGAGGCAGATAAAGAAATTACATTTCTTTTTGTTGTTTTTCTAGACATCTTGTTTTACGAGTAATGTTGAGACATTTCATTCATCTAAGATAAAGAAGAGACTGGGATTGTTTAATATTGTACTGTGCCCATCCATTACCATTTTTCAATCTACGAAATAGGAAAGGAAGCATAAGCCTGTGGTTTAGATATTTCACCCTGATTGCTACTGAAAAGCAGAATCTCCTTCTAGGCAGAAAGAAAAACCTCAAGTTTTGCTACAGTTGTGTGATTTCCTGGCTGGGGCAGCCCTAACAGGCAGCAATTAGAAATCTGCACAACACTGCAATCAGGAGAATATAATATTACCTAACTGCCTAAGATACTGTACCACATGGCAGGATTTAGACATCAATCACATTCTGAGTCTCACAAGGCACTTGATAGATGCAAATCTCTTGACAGAAATTTCTTAACGTGCTAGACAGAAAACTTCTACATATTTTGTTCTATATATCACAACCAGCCCTGTACAGTGCTCATCAATCCTACATGTAAATCAAGAATTTACTATCAAGCAATGTAGCATGAATTCCTTCCTTGTCAAAGAATGGTTTCTCCATATGAAACATATGAAATTTTAGAAATCATGAAGATTATGTGGTTGTAAGTCTGGTACACACACCAGATAAAAAACTGGTAACCAACTCTCAAACCAAGCTCTGCCACAAAGGCAAATAAGTTGCAAGTAAGTAACTCTTTTGATTAACTGAGTTAGATTCATATTCTCTTGACCTGTTCCATAGCTGTGACTGGACTTCCTTCAACAATGGAACTGCTCTCTTGTAAATGTTTTGATTGAATCAACAAACTTAGGGAAAAAAACTTGTAAATAAGCCTCGTGATTGTTTTTTTCTCCTTTAACGAGTACATCACAGCCTAGGGCCATGAAGAGGAAATCCAACTCCAGCATATGAAGTTATTCTTGCTGGAAAAAAGGAAAGGACTTAACAATTCCATTCCTTGATTTCACTCTTTCTTCTCTCTTCATAAAAACACAGGATGTAATTACAAGTTCTTATTTTCCTAATAAGGGGACAGCATTAAGTCTCACCAGAATATATCACTATTGATGCATTATTTTAGCCTGGCTTTTGTAAGTAGAGAAATATAAGTAGAGAAAGTACTGAAAGAATTTACAGCAGCACAAGAGCTAACCACACAGCTAAGCTAGAAATCCTTCATCTCAACAACCAGACAGAACTCCACTCACAGATCTGTAAGGTCATGCATCCAGGCCTGTCAATGTTATCCAGCATTTCATGTCTAGCAGACTTTCTGCCAAACCCAAGCAGGAGACTTGTCAGACTATCACATCTAGGTCAGTATTTTTCAAGGAAAATTCTCTAAAGCAACAATTTTTTAAATATGTAAGGGAAGAGATGCAAGGGAGATGAACCACTGCAAGAGTAAAAACTGCTGACAAGTCATCTAGAGATAGGGGCTGGGTGATGGAACTGCTGTCTGTACAAAAAGGCAGAACATTAAATTTAACTTCAAAATATCAATAAGCTAAATTTGCTTCCTAACTCAGACCAAACAAGTAGCTCCTAGAATAGGTTTATAAACTCCATCTCATTTCTGACAGGCTACTAAGTATCTGTTTCTTTTACCTCTAAGTATTAAGATTTAAGAAATACTGAATTATGGCTGCAGCTCTCTGGAAAATGAAACTTCTGTATCTAATCCTACTGACACTGTACTATCAGAAGCTCTTAAGAGAAAATATTCCACATTATTCAACTCAACACAGATCACTGAAGAACTGCTCCCTATGACATTTCTGCCAATACTTCCTCCAGCAAAGCAAACTAGATCAAGCAATAGTGGTTCTGCTGTTTCCAATGAAATTGTTTTGAATACCTCTTGCAGCACAGAAAGTCAATTTTATCCTGAGCTACAGCAAAAGCAGTGTGGCCAGGAGATGGAGGGATGTGATTCTGCCCCTCTACTTTTGCTCTGGTGAGGCCCAAGCTGGTGTGCTGCATCCAGCTCTGAGGCCTCCAACACAAAGACAACGTTGACCTGTTGGAGTGAGTCCAGATGAGGCCACTAAGTTGACCATGGGGTTATAGAGCACCTCTTCTATGAAGACAGGCTGAGAGTGCTGGTGGTGTTCAGCCGGCAGAAAGAGATGACTCCAGAGAAACCTTACAGCAGCCTTTCTAAAGGAATCTACAAGCTGGACAGGGACTTCTTACAAGGCCATGTAGTGACAGGACAAGGGGGAAGGGCTTTAAGCTGAGGGAAGGTCGGTTTAGATCAGGATTAGGAAGAAATTCTTTACTGTGAGGGTGGTGAAGCACTGGAACAGGCTGCCCAGAGCAGCTGTGGATAGCCCATCCCTGGAAGTGTTCAATGAGGCTTTGAACAACCTGGTCTGGCACAGGGTGTTCCAACCCAAACCATTCTATGAATCTATGATTTAATTTTCCATCAGTTTCACTCCCCTTTGAATCACAATACCTAACCTTTACTCTCAGCATTTACATCCAGCTGAAATGCAATCAAGATCAACCTGACACAGAAGGCAGAGCTCAGGGTTAGGAAATCCTAACTCTACAGTTCTACAGAACCTGGTTTTGGAAAAGTCTCACATCTCTTGGTGTATGAGAAAAAGAATATTACTGCCTTCATTATAGATACCATATGGAAAGTTAATGAAAGTACAGATCTTCATGAATCAAACACGACAAACATTAACAGCTTAAATTTAACTCTACCTGTTAAAAAGCATTTTCCTAACTCTAACCAAATAAGACCTAGCAAAGGATTATGGTCACTTTTGCCTCAAGCCTACTATCATATCTAACTATTTTTCAAACATACCAAGGTTCCAATCTTAATAGTTCTATTACATACAAATTAAAGATAATCCTACAAGTAAGTAAAGATGTATTTGACAAGTTGTAAAAATGAGAGTTTAACTAATTTTTTTCTTATTATTTGGCCTGCAGCTTCCCCAAAATTGGTATGATTACTTAATTATCTGCTTGAAATTATTTTTATGCTTTCCACAAAACAACATTTCTATTTAGCATAAAGTATCAAATATTTAGTAAAAAAATTCTTCAAACAGAATGAATATTTTAACACCTTTATCTTGAAAAATAATTCCAGACATTACGTAAAGCCTGATGGAGCTCCAAGTAAAGCCCCCTCAATAAAAATATTGCCGCTGTTGTTTTTTCTGTTCAGTCTAACTACTTTCTTCCACACCACAGGGCATGCAATCCAGTCTGCACTCATCTTTTTCAAAGGTACTGCAGTAACATGAGGCACAGGATGAGGATATGCAAGATGTCATGCTTTGACACTCGGAGTATTGACTAAATACAGAATCCTACTGGCTGTAGAATCTATTTAAAACAATAAACTTATCTGTTAAAAGTATTTTCCCTGAAATTCTTAGAATGCTCATTCTATTTTTTTTGTTTGAGAGGTAAAGTTTATATTTTGGGTTCCTCCCTTCCTCAAATGTATTAAGACATAGGACATATTACATAACCATAAGCTTTTCAAGGCACCCTAAATTAAAGCTCAAAAAGTCAAATTATTTTGACAATAACTATCCATATCTGTTACCTAAAACACTCTTTGTAGTTAACACTCTGTTCTCTTTCTTTGCATTACCCTATTCTTTACAGAAGATGCTTGCTGGAAGAAGCAGCTGGTCACACATTTTGTCAGGCCTCAGCAGTTTTCCAGCCCCCTACACCTGCTTTAGAGAACTGAAGTCCACATAGCCCACTTGGTTATACTTGAAAAGGCAGGTGTAAACACTCCTTAAAGTAGACTTAGGACACCCAAGTACCTGATCTCCTCAAAACTAGTTAGGACCTCAAGTGTCATCTCTTGGTTTTAGAAAGGCTACTGGATACTGGAAGCTGAAGTCTCCCCTAAAAACCTCCCTGAGAATCTTGCCATCTCTGAACTGAGCACAAAACTTTTGCAGTATAACCACTGATAATACTTTCTGCTGCTACTAAACAACAATAGCAAAAACAGAGCACCCAAAACCACTGAAAACAACCAGAAGTGGCAACTATTGGATCAGTAAGACACAAGGTGCAGTATTCTGAAGGCTGACCTGTGTTTTCTGTCCAGTTTTTTGCCCCCTCTCTCTACACACTGAAATGAGGCTGCAGAACTGTTTTCAGTTCCTTGCCTTCATTGGAAAAAGAAAACTGCTAAGCCATCAAGTAAGTTCTGTATAGAGATTTTCAGCATTTTTGCCTTATCTTTTAATTATATCACAGAGAAGATCACAATTTCTGCCTGATGTTATTTTAGTTCTTAAATAAGAAAAGAGGACACAATCCATGTGGCTAATGCCACACCAATGAGTTCAAGTATATGCAATGTGTACATACAACCTTTCCAAGCATACATGCCAGCAGACATATTGGAAGAAATATTACCTTGTCTTTTGACTGTCCTTGTCGGGCAATTGCGTCGTATTTTATTTTTCCTTCTGCATCCACCTGAACTGCCAAAGCATTGGACATTTTCTTCTTTCGGCCCATATCCAATGGATATTGGGCCACATGAATTTCTGGGAAAGCACCCCCATCTCCAAAATCCTGCAGACAAGAAGAAGTAGTGAATGTCCAAAAGACAAAAAAATGCGAAATGGAAGAGCAGACTGATTTCAACAAAAATGAACTTGGCAAGACTGCTCCAGTAACTTTATTATTTCACTGGTAAGAGAGCAATTAAGGAGAGAACTTACAGTTATTAAAAGACACTGAAATGGAGAGACATCTTGCAGTAATTATTCCCGGCACAAAGCAGGAACAGATATTACTGATTTGAATGTGCAAGCAATATTATGTTACAGACAATACAAAATTAAGTATTTAATTCTCACCTGAGTTATTAATTAGTACTTCAAAAATTGACCTTCTGAAATAAAGCAACTGTGGATACTAAAATTACAAGAGCTGCATTTTTATGAAGACTTCTACTGGTTTTTTGCTGCTTTTCACACCATAATGAAGTGAAGAAGATAAAAAAAGCATTCCATTCTTTTCAAAGCCTGTAGCTCATAGGTTTACAATGCTACATGTGTCAAACATTTCCTTACTTTGATGCATAAATACACTGAAAATTGGGCCAGCATCCAAAGCCCAATATTCTTACAGTTTACTCCTCTCCCCTACAACGTGTCGGTGTAAAAAGCATTTAATAAGCAGATAACCAAGACTTCTTAGATCATCCTGGCTCAGTACCACAGAGGATGCAGTGGTACCATTCATAAAACAACTTCAGGCTACAGTTTCAAATGCAACACTTTGGAGGAAGCATTTGCTTAAAGCAGCATGAGCATCTAGCCCTTTCTCTGTTGCAATGGCATGGCTTATGTGAAGTCTGGCAACAAAAGAGATTAAAAAATAAGAATGGGTGTCTTGAGCAGATCAATCTCCCTCCATGCTCACCATGTGACCAAGTAGTTACCACCACGGGGACGGAGTGGACTGAGACTGGAAACGACCAAACAGAACACTTCCAAACAGGGACAGTGTGCTTATGCCATCTGCAAATGCTCCTTGAAACACAGTTTCCATTATCTGAAGTTCTCCACTGGATGCCCCACATTCAACAATTAGTTGTTAAAGTATGAGCCAGAACCAAATTCAGTCATTCTTCAATTTTTTTTCTTTTTCTTTTTTTTTTTTTTTTTGCATAACTCATTATGTATTAAGAACACAAGTTTTGCATTTTCCAGCAATGGCAGTCCAGGGTCACTAGAAAAAGGTTATGCTTTGAAAGCATTTACTGTAATTTGCACTTGTTTATGAAGCAGAAAGGAGCCCTTAACAGGCTTTCTGGGATGTATATTAATTTGTGGCCAAGTGGTGCTGGAAACTCTTCACAAACCTTCAGCACCTGCTTCTTAAAAAAAATCCTTTATTAACATTAAGAAAGAATAAGCACTAACATACTAACTTTAGTACTCAACGGTGTAAGAAGGGAAACTTACACTGGGTATAATGAAAGTATAATTTTTGACATCATACATATGCAGCATATGACTTAATGCTGAACCCACATGTTTTCTTTCAGTGAACCACTGGAACTACTATTTGAAGTACATGGATCACCACAGAAACATACTGGATTTACAAAAATGGCACTCAAACATAAATAAGGGCAACGTGGTTACAAGCTGATGAAATTATTGTGTTTGGAAACAGTGTAGGATCATACATGAACTACTGTGATGAAATTTCAACAGCAGGCTTGGTCCCAAGAGAACTTCTGACTCATCAGAACAGGTCTCAGAAGTTATTGTCAGGAATCACTTCAAACTGCAAGGTTTTTCCTCACAGGAAGAGACCGTAGGCTCACAGTGAGAGACTGTACTAAAACACTTTTGTACTCAGAGCTACACATCTGTATTTTGTTTCTACCTTTAGCAATTCCAGTTCAGACTACACTAAACTGGGAAGGATTACAACTAATGACACAAAAATTGTCCAAAATCCTTTTGCCAGTAACATACTTAAACAACAAATATTTGACTAATTTTTAAGTTTCCTTCCAACTGTAATAATTTTGTCCCCCAATAGCAGCTACCTTTTTGAACAGAACACATGAATGTTCTCTTCTCTGACACACACATGTACATTTATTTCAGCTATAATCCACAATGTGTATTTAACACTAACAGAGGAACAATATGGATGTCCTTCTCAGGGAAATCTTGTGTTCACAGACTGTCAACCCAAGGGACCACAGACATATTTCCATATTACAACACCACAATCTCTGAAGAGAAGTAGACACAGACCATCCTGTTTATCATCAAATGTTTTAAGAAATCTTAGATAAGAACCTCTCCCAACACAAGAATACATCAAGCAGTCTGGATGATGCATGTTGTAAGGCTTTGCACAATTCTCAGCCACATTCAAGGTGCTCAGAATTTATTTCCACTTCAGAATTTTTTTTTTTGCCCTTTAGCAGACACAATACTACTGCATCAATTTAAGTATTTACCTCTAGTGCCCGTGGTATCCATCCTTTCCGGTAACCATAGGGGGGTGGTTCCCTTCGTGAGGAGACCAGAGCAGTCTGCCTGGACCTCTGAGCTCTTGCTCTTTCTTCTAGTTCTAGCTGATCTTGGGACAGCTGGGTTGGAGCTGGCAAAAAGCTGGACATCCATGGACAGCAAGCAAAAGAGAATGACATAAAAAAGTTAATTCTGGTAACTTCACTCAAGGACACTCAACTATGCTTGAGTCAACTTCTTTCTAAGCTAATACTTTCCCTACAATCACTCCCTACTAAGAAACAATTTATGAAACTTAAGCATTGCACTCGTACGTGTGAGAGCAGCTTCTGAGACTCAGTAGCTTCTGAGGTTAGCGTGGCCGAGGCAATGTGTGCTTTCTCAGGATTCTGGAAGACTCCTAAAAAAACTGCTAAATTCACCCACGTTCACATTGTGTTTTAACAGAAGAGTGACAATGCCCATTTTCCAACAGGAATGTCACGTACCACCGGTATTCTTTACACTACTACGAATAAGAAAGAAATATTATGTCCCCATGTCTCTAATCCCGATGATTCGCTCTTCCTTTCTCTCCAGGCAAACACCCACAGACAGATCCGACAACAACCTCCCCTCTCAAAGCCTGACACCTCCCCGCCAACGGCAAGTCGAACCCAAATTTCTCCACTTCCCCTTTTTCAGCTTTTCTTGTCTACAGAGCCCTTTCCTTTACTAAGAAGTAACCAGGGAAACTCGGGATTCCGGGGGAGCCACCGGAACTGCACTCCCATGCCCTGGGAGACACTACAACTCGTAACAAAGCCCGCTCGCTCTCTCTGACGGTGAAGAAACCTCGACATAACCCCACAGACCCAACCGAGGCGGAGGAGCTCCTTCCACCCGCAGTGAACACGCGAGAGAAGCAGAGCCCTGACCAGGGGACAAACACCCACTCCCGCCAGGGCTCCCCCAGGCCCGATCAGCCCTCGCCGCACCCCCTGCGGCCGCGGCCTGGCCGGCGGGGCAGTGCCCCGGAGAGGCCGCGGCCTCTCCGTCTGTGTGCCCGTTTAAGTCATCTCTGTGTGCCCGTTT
>JANPWX010000317.1:2038607-2049731 GCA_024734555.1 Trochalopteron elliotii
GGGGGGTCCGCAGAGCCCTCACGGCCCAGCTGGGCCCTGCCGACCCACCTGGTAAGCGCCATCTTGACCGCGTACGCCGCCCGCTCCGCAGCCGGGCCGCCGAGGACGGAGAAGTTGGCGACACTTGCACATGCGCTGTACCCGCAGTGTGGCATGGGAGTAGTAGTCTCCGTGACATCACCTGCGGCATTCTGGGAGGTGTAGTTTTACAGTATCCCCGTTTCTTTCTTCCGCCATCCAGTTCCGCTCCCCTGCGCTATTCACCCAGTCTCCAACAAGCTCAGTAACTTCACAGTTCATCCAGCTGAAAATGACCCAGTAAAAAGCCGAAGATATAGAACAAATGGACTGGAATAAAATTTATTCTGATACCTGCTGCTTAGAAATCGTTGAATTGGCACAAGGGAGTGAAGGGAAGAAGACAGACTTAAAATGGCGTAAAAATATTGATTTAAAATAGAAAAACTTCTGCATTAAAATGGAATTGTGCTATGTTAAATGGGCATGCATATGTTACATAGGAGTTTTTAAAATCAAATCAAGAGATGCACTCTTTACAGTATAAGTAAAATTTGGAATATGGAAAAATACTTCTCAGGGAGTTCTAATATATGGGAACTAGGTGGAGCTTTACATAAGAAAGACACTATTTGAGTTAAAGTGGCAATATATAGCACCATATATAAAGAAAGACAGTTATTAATCAGTAGTTGCTATTGCTACATCACATCTAGTGAAGCAAAGGCAGAAGAGCCCCACTGAGCCAGGCACAGTTCATCCTGAAGAAAAGCCAGACAGGGAAGAAAAGGGTAGAATGACTTAAAGAAACAGACATGGTCTATCAGAGATTAAAAAATCATACCATAAGAGGCAGGAATATGATACAGCAGAGTAACTGTCTTGCAGTCCTCTAGTCATTTTTTCTGCCTTATCATTTCCCAGTCTGAAGGGTAAACTGCTCCTGCAGGCTAAATTAAGCTGCTACAACTTCTAGGACAGGGGAGATTTGGAGGAAGGCAAAAGCAATCCTGTGCAGTCTCACTATGATCAAACTCATCATCTCCAGTAGGAATCAACTTTTGGCTTAACATTGTGGTGACAGCAGCTCTGTCACCACCTCCATGAATGACAGATACTTCCCCTTCCCTCTGAGATAGCTGGTGTTGTAGGAGCACTTCAGACAAAGCTAAAGATACAAGACTTTGTCACCCACCATTTATCAATAATTTTCCCAAGCAAAACTCATCTGTCATCCCTTCTACCTGTTTCTGTCACTCATTTAGTAACAGTATTGCTGTTGTCATATCTGGCAATATTGCCACCTGATTCAGGAGCCTTTCCTCCCTCTTACAAGTTGCCAATGCTTCTTTGCCTAGCTATTATACTAGTCTCAGTCAAAAAAAATGTTTTATCCCTCTACATTGACATTTCTCCTTCCTTAGCTGTAGAGTATTATTTAATGCTCTATGGGGGGAATGCACCACCACACCATTGCTTCCATCTTCTGCTTCTGATAATGTGTTGATTAAAGAATCAACACTGTGCAACACTTGAAGAGGTGTGCCACTGGGGTCGAGAAGTGGCTGGCATTTCAAAATACAAAGAAATCGTCAGTAGTGGTTCAATGCCTAAGGTTCAAAATGAGGGGCAAAATGTTCAGGGATACTGGAAGGAGAGTCATACAATGTGAGCTTGATGACTTGGTAAGTAGACTCTTGTCCTGGTCTTCAAGTTTCTAAAACAATGCTGGAAGGTAGAAGAGGGTTAAAAGGCTACGAAGGTATTATAAGGCTCTCATTAATTGGAAGTGTAGGGGAAATACAAGTAAATCTCTTTTGTGGTGAAGTTTAAGAGGTAAATGTTACGACTGCCAGATTAGAACGAGGTTAACTTCATTTATCTGTCCTTTGACAATTACATTACAAGGAAAAATTACATAAGTGAGCAAATGAAAGCATTTAGTATATTTTGTTCATTACAAATAATTGAGAGGAGATTTGACCATCTTATATATGTACCTGTAAAAATTATAAATGCAAGATATTAAACCACTCCTTAATCTCATAGAGGAAGGCAAAACAATAACCAGTGACTGGAAGTGGAAATTAGGGAAATTCAAATGAGAATTTAGGTTGAAATATTTATCAGTGAGAGTGATTAACCTTTGAAAAACTGTGGGAGGTGCTCACTTTTCTATCCCTTGTTATGTTCTAATCAAAGCTGAGAAGAGACAGTTTAATTATTACCAGATCTGTTTTGGGAAAGCCTGAGCAACCAGGGCCCCTACAGGAACAGTCAGATGAAACTTAATGTCCCACAATCACAGAGGAACAAGAAAAGTTAATATTCCCTTCTGAGTTGATGATCTCTGCATCTTCCTGTACCTCCTAGGTCTGCACTTTTTTGAACCAGACCTGGTAATTGTTCAAATGGCAGAGCTGTACTCTGCTCTACTCTGCACTGGTGTGGCCTCACCTCGAGTGCTGCAGGCGGTTTTGGGCACCACAATGTAAGAATGACATTAAGCTATTACAGAATGTCCAAAGGAGGGCTAAGAAGATGGTGAAGGGCTTTGAGGGGAAGCTGTCTGAGGAGCAACTGAGGTCCCTTGGTCTGTTCAATCTGGAGAAGACTGAGGAAAGACCTCACTGCAGTCACAACTTCTTTAAAGGGGAACCAGAGGGGCAGACACTGAACTTTTCTCTGTGGTGACCAGTGACAGGACCCGAGAGAGCGGCTTAAGCTGTGTGAGCAAAAGTTTAGGTTCGATATTAGAAAAAGGTTCTTCACCCAGAGGGTGGTTGGGCACTGGAACAGGCTCCCCGGGGAAGTGGTCACAGCACCTAACCTGACAGTTCAAGAAGCATCAGGACAACGCTCTCAGGCACATGGTGTGATTCTTGGGGTGTTCTGTGCAGGGTGTTGGGGGTTAGGTTTGTTCCTTTTTTACTCTAAAGAATTTTCCCCCGTAAGTTGTTAGGAGACTAAGTACTGGGTGCTTAAGGATGCTTGACCAAAACAAAGAGGTGGCCAAAGGTCAGGAGGCGGAGATAAGGACATGGCTGGGGGCAGCTTCGCTCTCTTGCTCTTGGCATCTCAACACGGGCAGGCGGCTGCTTGCTGCGGGAGGAGTTTGCTGTCCCAACCGGGTCCGGTCCTGAGAAAATCGACCACTATCTGCTCGTGTGCCCCAGAACTCTGAGCTCGCCTCCTCCCGCCCTGCTGGGCCGGCCCTGTCCCGCCGCCGCTGTTTCTTCGGCACTGCCTTGAGGCTTTTTCCTACACTGCAGCCCTGCACCTCCTGCCCTGCTGGGACATCCCTGATGTTCCAGCTACCACCGGCGGAGCTTCTGATCATCCACCAGCCAGGGATTTTCCACCGTTTCAGTTTGGTTGCTCTCAGAGTCTCAAGAGATCGGACTGCCCCGGGCTTTGTGAAAAAAAAGTCCCTCGAGGTTCCTGGTTCTATTATTAATGCTGTAGTTGTTTCTTTGTTTTCCTTTGTCATACATACTAGTAAAGAACTGTTATTCCTATCTCCATACCTCTGCCTGAAAGCCCCTTCAATTTTCTAAATTATAATAATTCGAAGAGAGGCCATGCCCCTCCTTAGGAGATACCTGTCTTTCAAATCAAGACACAGAGACAGGAGTTTGACTCAATGGTCTGTGTCCCTTCCATCCTAGCTTGTTCTGTGCTTCTCTCAAAAGAACTATTAGGCAAGGAATGGTTCTGAGAATCTGAAACATATTTTTCCCAAATATAAATCTAAGACAAAAAGGATTAATTCCCTTCTGTTTTTTATCAGTATATATTTTTGGACAATATCTTTCTGGACAATAATGATATCATGTTTCCACAGGCGTCTCTATTCACAAAATGATTGTGCCAAAATGATCCTCAGTATGGTGAGTAAGTTCAGGCTCTGTGAAGGTCTTGGCATGTCTGGGAGCAGGGACATGTTTAGTTTGATGAGAATATCACAGCTGGTTTTAAAAACATATTTCTGATGCATTCTGAGGAGTCTTTTGGAGTAGATTTAGGCTGTTAAATCCTCTGCACCTTTTTAATCTACTTCAGCACTTTTCACATTTGCAAATCCAGAATTAAATGGTTCATGAAATATCTTGTAACAAATGAAGATGATGATACAAAGTAATGGAATAAGCTATTGTTAATATCAGATATCTATATGCCTACCAGTTGCTGTACATGGTAGGATAAAAATGGTCAAAATAAACGACTCTTAACTCAAGGGATAAATTATGGACAGGTAAAATGCTAAACAGTGAAAGAGAAGAGATTTAACTAGATGGAAAGATTCAACCACATCAGCAGCCCCTGTACTTCACATTCCCTTAGAGGTTACGGGCAACACTCAGAAGGAATAATTATAGCTGGGGAAAAAAATCACAAGTTTTATTAGTGCTTTTGTAAAAAAAAAAAAAAAGTTCTTCGAGCCATGTCTGTATTCTCTGGAATGACTGAAATGAAGGCCGTTTTAATTTATGTTATTTGTACCATATTATACAAAAGTAAACGTTCTCAGGCAAAAATGTTCTCATGTACTTCTGTAGAAACCAGAGACTCTGGGGGTGTTTTGCAAAAGTCTTGGAAGTGTTCCACTGCCAGGTGATAAGATCATTTCACACAGGACACGTTGGCCCATTGACACTTCCCAACAACCTGCAAGAAGTGGAGTGCCCTTTAGGCACCAACAGCTTTAACAAATTAAGTAAGGGGAATTTTTTTGCCAACAGAAATTATGTGAGAGAGGTATTGTTATAAATGCATATTATAAAGTTGTTTTTTCGCAAATACTAGAATGAATACTATATGTATAATTGTACTGTATTATGTTTTATTAATAGAGTTTAGAAAAGTGATGAATGTATTTTCTGATTGTGACATAGTGTAAATAGTAAAAAGACTAGGTTTTTTTCTTCTTTGTAACATCTAAACTGACCAAGCCAGAAGGTATGGGGGAAGGGTCGTCA
Source organism: Trochalopteron elliotii (assembly GCA_024734555.1). Classification (NCBI taxonomy): domain Eukaryota; kingdom Metazoa; phylum Chordata; class Aves; order Passeriformes; family Leiothrichidae; genus Trochalopteron; species Trochalopteron elliotii. Next base: position 2,043,605 of record JANPWX010000317.1, read on the forward strand.
CCTTGAAACCCTGCTTTAAGACTGCTAACTTTCTGGTTTTTTGTCAAAATGAAAGCAACCAAAAACCTCAAGAGAAAGATTTATAAGACCCATGTTACCAGACAGAGTAGAGCCACCCACAAATAAATCTATAAGATAAGATGATTGGGGATACTTGAAACAGATAATATCTATTGAATATGTAAAACACCAATCCTTAAAACACCGTAATAGAAAAATAAGTGTGTGCTTTCTGGTGAGGCTCCCCAGCTGTCACTTTGCCTTTCTGTCTCCTATTTGTCTACTTTTAACTTTTATTAAACTTACAAATTTTTCTGAGAGTGGAACTCCTTTTTCACAGATATGAATGTGACATGCAATTGTCTAAACTGATACCACACAACAAGGTTGAGCAAAGGCCTTGAAGGAACAAAATACTGGCAGAAGTGGATTTTGTTGTTCATGTAAAGCCCTGCTCTCCAAGGAACACATCTCTTTCTATTGTCACATTCAGACTTTGGTGACTACTGAATCACAGGAACTGAATGACCTTGGGCAATGGGCATGTTTTTGTCGATAGATGTTTTATCCAGATATTGGCTCTGTACAGTATTGTGAAAAATGAAGTTTAAAACAACTCCTAAAAGTTAAAATATAAAGTTAGAAAGTATTAGTTATATTAGTTATAGAAATGTAAAGTTAAATGTTAGAAACTCTTTGTACTCATTTTTGTAATATATTGTGACCTGTCAAGCAAGAATGTCGTTTCCACGGCAACGTAAGACTCCTACACCTCTCTACTCGGCCTGGCTATCTCACCCCCCCTGCCCCCGTCTCCTACTCTAACACCCCTTATGGTAGTTAAAGATCCCAGGATGCAACACCTCAGCAAAATCGGGACAACTTCCAAAAACAAACAGTAATTAAGACTCTCTAACAACAACTTAAAACAAAAAGAATAATAACCATAAAGACTGAAGAGTACAAGCCAATTGGTGCCAGGACCTTTAGATCTCGCCGTGACCAGAGGAGCAGTCTGAACATCCGACTCATCGGGGGAAATCACATTGGACTGGAATTGTGGTGAGCATGCTCCCGTGAGGGGGGAGGCTAATTCCCCACTCGGCTGTGTGCAGCAGCAGAGTGTCCAGCCCCCCCTCCTTCTCAGCACTGTGGTGGAGGCCACCCCATCCCCCCTGAGGCGCCTGCTTCTAAAAGAGCTATACTTTAATAAAGGCATTTAAAGAAGGAAACATCGTCTCCTGCCCAATTTTTCTCAGTATGATTGGTAAGAAGATCCTATTTTAAATTTTTATGGCTTCCAGAGTCAGCTCTGAACTTTCTATTGCTGATATAAAGGCAAAACCTGCCAAAATCCATGTAAGTTGGACCAAAAATAGGGTGGGTTTGACCTATCAGAAGGCCTGTGTGAATATGTTATCTTCTGGAATTACCTCCAGGTAGGAGGTCGCTGTATTTCTTATCTTCCATGTTGCTTTGCACATCTGTCAACCATTACACAGAGATATTTATAATATTTCATCTGGTGACCTGATCAAATCAGAAAAGACCCAGAAAACATTTGAGAAGTACAGAACTCTAGCAGTGGAGATCCCACTAGCCACATCTTTAACTTGTACAAACTGGCATTGCTAAAGTGATTTTTAGAGTTGAACTTGTTTATAGCTGCAGAAGATAGATTTGCCTCAATATTTTGTGTTGCTGACCATCCACAAGATGTAGATCAGAAGAGTCAAGGGTCAAGGTCTTCTGGTAGCAATTTCTCACCATATCTTTTCATATGTCCTTTAAGATGCTCCTCTGGGTCCACAAAATCATAGGATCACCTGCTTTCTGCTTTGTTCTCTTTTCCCATGCCTCCTCTCCATACATGAGGAATATCTAGCATAAGTGAGCCTTCGCGGATATCTTGTCATGTTCTTCATCAAAGCGAATCTAAAAAAGACATCGATTCTCAATAGGGAGGGCCGATGCTGACCTTCTGTCCTCTCTTCAGGCAGTCTGGCTGCTCTTGCTGCTCGGGTGCTTGGGATGGAGAGGCTGAGTCTTTGGGTTTGCATCTGCATTTCATGAGATTCACACCTGGGATGCAAATGTCTTCAACAGGAATGAAAAGGAAACGCTTTTCACAGTTTGTCTTTCACAGCAATTTGGGGTAATCTGAGATTTAATTTATTCGCCAGTTGAAAAGGGAAGGGAAATCAAGCCAGCATCTTTCTTTCAAGCCAAGGTTTTTCTTGCATAGCCCCATGCAGGCGCACACAAAAGAGCTCTGATCACTCTAACTAGGTGCTTGTTCTAATTATAGAAAGATTTAGCGTTGGTTACATAATTGCCCACTGCACATCAGCACACGGCATTGTTATGCTACAAAAGCCTCTTTTTTATTCCCCTCACTGCAGCAGACCCAGTGTCAGCCTGTTTAACAGAAAGCTGCAAGGAACAAAATAATTCTGAAGAAACCTCCCATAGCTTTTCCGGAAGAGGCCAGCAAAAATCAGATACCGACCTGCTCCCTGTGCTGGGAGCACTGCCAGCATGTGGGATCTGGCCGTTAAAGCAGGGATTGATAGCCCGGGCAGCAGTCTTTTAAGCATCCCGGGTAGAAGCAGTGGGCTGTGGTCAGGAATCAGTGGTTGTGCTGAGGTTAGAGTCGCTATTTTTGATTTTTACATGAAATAGCACAGTAGCTTTAAATGGACACCCCACTATTATGCCTGAGCCATGGAGGTCGTGAACTTGCAAACACAAACATCTATCGCAAAACTTACATATATTTTAGTAGACACAAGAACAGTAGACCTTTTCCCTGTATTTTTAAGCCTTTAAAATTATGTGTTTCAGAGTTGTTACTTCACATTCAATCTGTATTTATTTCTCTCATTTCCTCAGCAGTACATCAGGTGCACATCTCCCTGACTTTTTATTTTCTTCCTCTTTTCCCTCCAAACCACGAAGCTTCCTTCCAACAGTCTTTCCTACATAATTTGTAACGGTCCAAGACTAAGCTGCGATGCTTCACTGCCCCTCATCAGTTCAAAAGCTCCCATCTGTCCTAGAAGGGAAAGAAACTTATGGGATTGCAGCCAGTTTAGCCATGATATGGCTGACACAGCAACTGGCCATGTGGGCCCTCTGTCCTCTGTGTGCTAGCAGGGTAATCACCCATATCTCTGCCCTTCATAATTTGTAGCTGCTTTGTTTCTTAGAGATAATATTTAGCAGGAAGCCCTCACTGTGCAGGCATTGACATTAAGGTCTGCTGCAGAAAACAAGTGAGGAAAACAAAAATGAAGTGAAGCTGGACGGAAACAAAAGGGGTGCTGTGGCAGCTTGACTCTTATCTGGATGGCACTTGCCAACCAATGCTGCTCTGTCACACCCCTCCTCAGCTGGAGAGGGAGAGACAGTAACAAAAGCCTCATGCGTTGAGATAAAGAGAGGGAGAGATCACTCACTAATTACTGTCGGGGCAAAACATGGGGGCTGGGGAAAATGAAATGAATTTATTTTTAATTTATTACGATTCAGATCGGAGTAGGATAGTGAGAAATAACCCCAAATTTTAAGAAACACCTTCCCCAACTCTCTCTTCTTCCTGGGCTCAACTTCACTCCCAGTTTTCTCTATTTCCCCTCCACCAGAAGAGCTGGGTGACAGGGAATGGGGGTTGTAGTCAGTTCATAACACATGAATTATATGTCGCTGCTCCTTCTGTCACAGGGGTAGAACTCCTCACACTCTTCCCCTGCTCTGTTCTGGGGTCCCTCCCCAGAAGAGGGGAGAGTTCTCCCCAAACTTCTCCAATGTGAGTCCTTCCCATGACCTCCAGTTCCTCATGAACTTCTCCAGCATGGCCCCTCCACAGGGTCACAAGTCATGCTAGCAAATCTGCTCCCGTGTGGGGTCCTCTTCTCATAGGTCCACAGGTCCTGCCAGGTCCAGCTCTAGGGGGTCACAGGGTCAGAGCCTCCTTTGGACATCCACTTGCTGCATTGTGGGGTCCTCCACAGGCTGCAGGTGTACATCTGATACACCAGGGACCTCCGTGGGCTGCAGGGGCACAGCTGCCTCATCATGGTCTTCACCACAGGCTCCAGGGGAATCTCAGCTCTGGACCCTGAGATTAGTTCAGCTGGTTAGAGAATGGTGCTAATAACACCAAGGTTGTGGCATTGATCCCACTGTGGGCCATCCACTGAAGAGCTGGACTTGATGTTCCGGGTGCCTTAGGATATTCTGTGATCCAGAAATAGCCACCTCCTCCCTCTCCTTCTCCATTGACCTTGGTTTCTGCAAGAGCTGTTTCTCTCACATATTTCCATTCTTTTCTTCTCTGACTGCAATTACTTCTGCATAATAATTTTTTTTCTCTTCTTAACTATGCTATCACAGAGGTACTACCACTGTCATTGACAGGCTTGGCCAGCGGCAGGCCTGTCTTGGAGCCATCTGGGGTTGGGCCTGTCAGACATGGGGGATGCTTCTATCAGCTTTTCACAAAAGCCACCCTGTAGCCTCCCCCACTAACAAAACCTTGTCACACAAATCCAATGCAATTACCCATCAAATTATGTTGTCCCCAATATTATGTTGATTTTTTACGAAAATATTTAACACACCATTGTTCCACAGCCAGGGAGAAGGTAGTTAAATTACATTTACAGCACTTTTCCACAAGGATTTGGATGTAAAACCTGTTCATCCAGGAAGAGAGACTTGCCATCAGGTGTTTTCTTGAGTGCAATGTCCTAGTCTCCTGATCTAGGAGATGGGGACAGGGAGCAGAATAGTCCCTCTTTAATCCAGGTGAAAGTAGTTACTGACCTGCTGGGCCCCTTAGATGCCTGCAAGTCTGTGGGACCGAATGGGATCCATCCTAGGGTGATGAGGGAGCTGGCAGATGAGCTTGCAAAGCCACTCTCCCTAATTTACCATCAGTCCTGGCTCCCTGGGGAGATCTCATATGACTCAAGGTTATCCAATGTGAACCCATCCATAAGAAGGGCCAAAAGGAGGATCTGGGAAACTACAGGCCTGTTAGCCTGACCTCGGTGCCTGGCAAGTTTATGGAACAGATCATCTTGAGTAATATCACACTTCACCTACAGGACACCCAAGTGATCAGACCCAGCCAGCATGGATTTTGGAGGGGCAGGCCTTGCCTGACCAATCTTATTTCCTCTTAGGACTAGGGGACCTGCCTGGTGTATGAGGGGAAGGCTGTAGATGTTGTCTCCCTAGACTAGTGAAGGCTCTGGAGCACAAGTCCACTGAGGAGTGGCTGAGGGAGCTGGGATTGTTTAACCTGAAGAGAAGGAGGCTCAGGGGAGACCTTATCACTCTCTGTGACTACTCGAAAGGAAGTTGTAGCCAGGTGAGGGTTGGCACCTTCTCCCAGGCAAGCAGCAATAGCACAAGAGAACTGTGCTGTGGAAGGGAGGGCTGGATTTTAGGAAGAAGTTCTTCACTGAAAGGGTAATTAAACATTGTAATGGGCTGCCCGGGGAGGTGGTGGAATCACTATCCCTGGAGGTGTTTAGGAAAAGACTGTGTGTGACACTTAGTGACACAAGTACATGATGAGGAAGAATGGGTTAGGTCATAGATTGGACTCAATGATCTTAAAGGTCTTTTCCAACCTAGTTGATTCTGTGAAATAGAGTATGAAATTTAATTTAAGCGTGAAATATTTTTAAGTGCCCAGAAGATGGGTTTTCTGGGAGCCTCACTGACAAAGTGGGACTGCATTATCTTGCAGTTACCAAACGGGCGGAGGTAGCAATCCTGCAATCCGGGGCACGAGCCGCGCATTTCCCCGCGGCAAGGGCGGAGGGGCCAGCACAGTCCGGGAGCCGTCGAAGTGCAGCGTCCCCGCGACGCTCCCCCCACTAGTCCTCCGTGGGCTCGCCCAAGGGCCGCCCCTTGCAGTCCCACCACGGCCCCGCCCCTCCGAAATACCGCGACCGGAGACTACGTTTCCCGGCGTGCCTCGCAGGGCAGGGCCACACCGTGTGCGAAGTGGAGGGGGGAGCGGCGTGGGGCGCGCGTGAGTTAAGTGCCGGCGAGGCGGTCGGTAAGTGCCGCTCCGAGCGCCGGCGGAGCGCCCGGACCCTCCCGCCCTCAC